>JABCKD010000204.1:0-80225 GCA_013186415.1 Fusarium sp. NRRL 66088
GAGTCGAAAGACGAGTGACGTTACCCACGAGAGGGTTCATTCGGACCGGGGCAGCTTCGGGCTTCTTAGGATCGGCTCGGAAAGCGAGAGAGGTTGAGAAAGCTCTTCTGGTGAGAAGTGTCGAGGGTGTAGCTACCCTCGACAACATTGCGCCGCCAAATCTGGATGGAGCAGCCCTGAGAAAAGTTAGCAACTGATCCAATTGAATATCAACATCGTACATACATCGTGCGGACAAACTCCAAGGTAATCGCCCAATTGGCTGTCGTCGAGAGCTGTTGAATCTCGACATGCAATGGCGGCAGAAAAGTCGCGATGATGCGGAAAAACGTTGATGCGATAAGGCCCGCGGTCAAACGAAAGTTGTGGGGCTCGGTCATGCATCGGCCCCACCTTGCAGAACAAGTCGTTCAGCCTCGTGCCTGGGGTGAATTTCACAGTCAACACCACGATTGCGACTGAAACGATAAAAGGATTGCGCATCTGACGGTAGCGGAAGCTTTGTCGCGCGTCATCAAACAGCATCTATACGGGACGCGACCGATATCGGAGATTGAGGCTTTCGTTCTGCGCTTGCGACGCGACGGCGTGCGCCAGCCATGGCTTACAATCCATACGGAAGTGAGTTGCGCGATGGTTGCTTTGTGATGAGGTGCTAACTCTTGCTAGATAACCCCTATGGAGTGCCTCCTGCCTATGGAGGATACCCCGGATCTCACAATGCTCCCCCAGGCATGGCCCCTCCACCTGGTCTAGGTGCGATCACCCTCGAGACTATAACGATACGCAGCTAACACGATGTAGGACCTCCTCCAGGCATGTCTTCTGCTCCGGGAATGGCACCTCCGGGTGTCCAGCAGTCTAGCGCCACCCAAGCTAATCGTCCAAGCGGCCTTCCGCCTAACTTCCAAGCGCCGGCCAACATGCCAAACATCAACTTCAACGCCCCCGTGATTCGACTCGGTACATCGGCCGGCAAGCCTGGCACGCCGACGGCGGGCGGTAGAGGCGACATGCCTGGCCCCGGTGCTGGTGGGCGACCCGGCTTGGGGATGGAGAGAGGAGCTGACCAGGGCCGAGGGGCGAGGGAGGCGCCGCAGGTGCTTGTACCCCCGACGAACGAGGAGAAGCTACGGACGATCTTTATACATCAGATTCCCGACGGTGTGGGTGGTGATCAGGGTATGGAGCGGTTGCTCGGAGCTGTTGGAAAGCTGCGCAAGTGGGATTCTGCGGCTAGCGTCACGGATGACCACAAGGGCGTCAAGTTTGGATTCGCCTTGTTTGAGGACCCTTGGTCGCTTTCGACTGCGATCAAGCTTCTGCATGAGAACCAAGTGGAGGTCCCTGTGAAGCGACAACAGGCGACTGCGGAAGCTCCAAAGGATGACTCCTACGAGGGCATTGAGAAGGTCAGGCTTCAGGTGGCTGTTGACGAGAGCTCACTCAAGTACATCGAATCATACGAGGAGAGTCAGGATGGTTCTCTAGGAACGGAGAAGCTGGAGGCAGCCAAGGCGGCACTCAAGGAAGTCATCCACGACCTGTTTTACCCCAACAGCAACACATCGAGCGAATCCCAGGATGTCACGATGGGCAACACCGAGTCTGGCGACAACGTCGAAGTCGTAAACATCCCTCTGGCGCAGGACGACGAGCTTGCGGACATTCCGGCCGAGATGCGAGAAGTCGTGGCTCAGGAGATTGCAGCATTCCGTGAGCGTAGTAATCAGCGGGATCTGGAGCGTCTGAGAAGAGAGGAGGAGATGGAGGAGATGGAACGACGACGAAACGGACCCTCTCGGCCATCTCGACTTGACTCGCCACCTGCGAGCGCCAACAACATTCCCCTTGGTCCTCGTGGAAGTATTCCGAATGCACCTTCAGGACCCAAGGGACAGAACGGACAGGGCCGTATTGCGTTTGTCAATGGCGGTATCTCCAACACAGACCTCTCCATCAACCAAGAAGACGAGGATACAGACGCTAGTGACGCAGAGTTGAACCGCCGTCAGCAGTCCAAGAAGCAGGCCGAAGAGGAAAAGGCATACCTCGAAGCCGAGCGGAAGTGGAGCAACCGAGAACGATCGAGACAAGCAGCAATAGAACGAGAGCGAGAGCGCGAACGCCAAGATGCCGAGTCTTTGGAACGAAGAAAGGAGGAGCAGCTCGAGAGGGAGAAGTCCTGGGATGATGAGAAGGAGGCAAGTCGTAAGGCACACTCGTACTACCGAGATCACAGTGGATGGGCCCGTAAGAGGTCAGGCGATCGAGCAGATGAGGAGGGACGAGATGAAGCCGACAGAAGAGCAGAGAACGATGAGCAACGTCGTGAGAAGGTCGAGATGGAGAGAGCACGTGGTATGGCAGATTCATTCCTCGATAAGCAGGCCGAAGAGATGGAGCAGCGACAAGCTCCCTCGGTGGCAGCACCTCAGCCGTTCAAACTGTCCCTCGGTGCTGCAGCTCAGAAGGCTCAGGCATCCAGGGCAGCTCCTCAACGGCGCACCATCGCCGAGGTGGAAGGTCTCCTGGACGACGAGGAAGGTGACGCTTCTGCCAAGCGACAACTGATCCCGATCCAATTCGAGCCCACATCCGCAACGGCGTCCATGACGGACGAGGAGATCTCGCAGGCAGTCCGTGCTCTTGCGCAGGAGATTCCCTCGGATAAGGACGGTCTGTGGAGCTGGGAGGTCAAGTGGGATTACATGGACGAGGGAATCGTGCGGGATAAGCTCCGGCCGTTTGTGGAGAAGAAGATTGTCGAGTATCTCGGCGTGCAGGAGGAGATGCTCGTCGAGGCTGTGGAGGAGCATCTTCGAGCTCACGGAACTGCGACGGCATTGGTGGAGGAACTGGAAGGCGTACGTTTTCACCTGCTTTACTTGATTGGTCATGGCTAACTGTTTTTACTAGGCACTCGATGACGAGGCAGAGGATCTTGTCAAGAAGCTCTGGCGTATGGTCATCTTCTTTACCGAGAGCGAGAAGAGAGGACTTCCAGGATGATTTGTATGTGTGGATGACTGATGGGGAGGGATGGATGGATGGATGGATGGGGGGGCTCAAAATGTATTACTATTCGATCAGATTATCTGGATGTTTAATACCAATAACCAAGGTGAGGATGGCGTTTAACTTGTTTTTCATAAAAAGAAAGAGACATGATGGTTATTTTCTACTTTCTTGTCCGGGTTACGGATACAATGTGAGGGGGATCGTCTTGGCCTTTTCCCCTCTTGATGGGGAAGCTCCGAGGTGCCGAGGTTCCCCACAAAAAGCTACGGCTTGAGAATCTGGGGTAATGCTCTTTAATTGAGGAGATGTCACTCTCGTAGCTTCTCTACTTTGCTCTGCGTCTCTTTGTTGAATAAGATCAATTGCTGTCGAGTCAATAAGATATTAGCGTAGGGCAGGCTCACTGGTACTTGTCATCATCGTCATCAACACCATCAGCACCAACAACAAGCATCATCATCGCGGTAAACAAACATCAACACCATCATCTCTACAGTTGGTCACCATCGTTAATGCCCAGCTACTACCACACTCACCACGGCGCTCACTTCTTCACAATATCCCATACAACATTCCCCCAATCCATCACAATGTCTCAGCAATTCTCATCTCCTCCCCCAACCATCCCCGGCGTCTTGCTCTCATCGCCACGCCCTCACGTCCTTCTCGTCACCCTCAACCGTCCAGACCAGCTCAACGCGTTTCGACGTCAAATGCATTTTGAACTCGACAAGTTGTGGAACTGGTACGACGCTGAGCCATCGCTGCGATGTGCCGTCATCACGGGCAAAGGACGGGCATTTTGCGCTGGTGCGGATTTGAAGGAGTGGCATGATAAGAATAGCGAAGGTAAGAGGAGCGATGAGCTGGAAGGAGAGAAGTGGGCGGAGAATGGCTTTGGAGGGTTGAGTAATCGACGAGGAAAGAAGCCAGTCATTGCAGCTGTCAATGGTCTCTGCTTGGGAGGCGGCATGGAGATGGCTCTCAACGTTGATATCATCATCGCCAGCGACAAGGCCAAATTTGGTCTTCCAGAGGTCACTCGTGGCGTCGTCGCCATCGCCGGTGCACTCCCAAGACTCATCCGCATCGTGGGACGTCAACGGGCATCCGAGATGGCGTTGCTAGGCCGCATGTACACGGCTCAACAGCTCGTCGAATGGGGCATCGTGAACAAGATCGTGGCGCAAGACCAAGTCGTTGAAGAGGCGCTTCAGTGGGCGGTCGACATGGCAAACAACTCGCCCGACTCGGTCATTGTCTCGCGTGAGGGATTGCTAGGGGGATGGGATGGTGAGGATCCAAAGATGAGCACCAGGAGAGTCGATCAAGGGATATATCGGGGGCTGGATGGCGGGGAGAATATGAAGGAGGGAGTGCTGAGCTTTGTCGAGAAGCGCAAGCCAGTGTGGAAGAATAGTAAGCTGTGAGATTGGCGAGAGTCCTTTGTTTACAGCCCGATCTTGTTATGCATCCAAGACAATGACAGACGAGACCTTGACATGCATTCTTGCTCCATTCTTTGCTTCTTTGCCACCAACGTCGATGGCTTCTCTAGTGACAAACCTCATCGGCACCGGCATCCAACGTCCAATTCCGCTTTGTAACGAATGACTCGGCGGGAAAAAGGGGGCGTCTTTAGCCTTCCCTAGGGACGGCCCTCGATAGTGTCCGCGATGGGGCTAATAAACGCCCCGACCTCCGATTGGCATCATCCGAGACACTGCTTGAAGCCAGGAAGGTGAGGGATATTCAATATGACAGATTCAAACATGTCAGCGGCGAATAAACAGCCGTGGCAAGGGAGTGGTTCAAGACCCTGATCTTGACGCCAAGATGAGGACAAATCCAAGGACGCGTCGCTGGAAACAATGTAGACAATCTTAATGTCTTCGGTAGTTGCTGACGATCAACCGACGCTGGTTGGCGAAATAAAGACCCGCAGAGTAAAATATCATCCTTGCCAGGCGGTGGAGTTGACAGCTTGACATGGAAAAGCTCGAGAGCTGGTTCGGTGCTGGGTCGAACAATGTCTTGGCCCCAAGCCAATACAGGCCTTGGCCGTGAGACCATTGAGTCGCCCTGCAACTCCCATGACGGAAGAGATCGTCAGATCTCCATTGCGGCTGGGCTTTTTCAGATAGCCACATGCGAGAGCCCTTGACCTCGTTCGTCCACTAGCATCCACAGGCTTTGCCCTCAATAGGACTGCCAGCTGAGACATGCTTACCCAGCTTTGCTCGGCCCGCGCTCGCGATGCAGTCTAGGGCTGTCCGTATTGGTCAACCATGTCTGCGGGGATGGTGATTGACGAGACCGGAATGAATAGGTCGTACACACCGCATTGGCCTTGAGGATCATCGCACTCGACAAGAGGTCATCTTCTGCGGCCCGCCCGGCGTGCGGTCGCTGCGGTGCTTCGTCGAGCTTTGAGACAAGCTTCAAGACTAGGCTGGGCCATGTTTCGTAGAGAAGAGATAAGATGTCGTGCCCCGGCCTCCTCGTTCTTTTTGGTAGCTGGTGAACTGCTGGTTGCTCGTTTCTCTCGTGTGCATTCTGCTGTGCATCGATAAATGCAGCCACCCAAACTTCCGACGGGATATCACATCGAGTGAAGTACAGCTCACACGTGTAACCATGGACTGGAATCACCTTGCGCCGAGAGCCGCCCAGAATGGGTCTCTCAAGGACTCCCTCAAGGATCCTCTCGACACATCTCATGGTTTTCAGAGCAGACCATCAACGCCTGCCATGGGTCCCGTCGTTCCAGGTGTTGAACCCGGTCGAAAGCCACGGAAGCTTGTGCTCTGCTTCGATGGAACTGGAAACAAGTTTCATGGGGATGACAGCGACAGCAATATCCTCAAGATCTTTCGAATGCTCGATCGGACTGCCAATGATCAGTACCACTACTACCAACGTAAGTTGTTCGTTCCCGTCAAATTCGTGGCTAACATGTTGAAGCGGGTATTGGTACATATGTCGTCTCCGGCTCACTCACTCATACCGGTCTTCGCGCTCGAATAAGCTCCTGGTATCAGAAAGCAAAGGACTCAGCCATTGGTTCTTCTTTCGACCAGCACGTTGTGGGCGGATACCGCTTCCTCATGCGATTCTACAACCCTGGCGATGAGATCTACATGTTTGGCTTCAGCCGAGGAGCGTACATCGCGCGATTTCTGGCCGAGATGTTGGACTATATCGGTCTCTTGTCTCACGGCAACGAAGAGATGGTCAAGTTTGCCTGGAAAGCGTTTGCCCAATGGCAAGGTCGAGAACAGACCACTGGTGACGACAAAGAGGCCGAAGAAGCGCGAAGGAAGCGAGACGAAATGTTTCGATTCATGAAGGGATTCCGTGAGACCTTCTCTCGGCCTGTCGGTCGCATCCGATTTCTTGGACTGTTCGATACGGTCAATTCGGTCCCCCGATTCGAGACGGCTTGGATGCAGCGAAGCAAGTTTCCCTACACGGCACGAAGTAGCGCCAAAGTGATCCGCCACGCAGTCAGCATCGACGAGCGACGAGCCAAGTTTCGTCAAGATCTGATGTATCAGGATCTCCCAGACAGAAAGCACGACAAGCATCACCACTTGAATCATGTAATCGACGATTTGCGGGAAGGTGTTCATGGTCACGATGATCGAGGAAGACGTGAGAGTCAGTTTGCGGAGGAGAGGAAGCGAAAGGGGTCTACTTATACTCCTTATCGTGCTCGTTCCAAGTCTTGCCAGAGGGGACGCTCAAAGCAGCGTTGTGAGGCCGATACGTTATCCAATCTTTCTGGCTTGCCCCTGTCCGAGGCCAACTACGCCGATGAGGACGAGTCGGGTCAAGATATCGACGAGGTATGGTTCTCTGGAGGACACGCTGATGTCGGTGGAGGCTGGGAGATGCTGGAAAACACCAAGAGTACCAGCCATATACCACTTGCCTGGATGGTGAGAGAAGCCCAAAGAGCTGGACTTCCCTTTGACGAGGAGAAGGTTGCCGAGATGGGATGCTGTGCTGCCCATGAATGGAACGAAGATAAGGAGGACCGTGGGCGACTGACTTCGATTCCCGATCTTCGAGTTTCGAGTGGTAATGGAGGACCAAGTCGCACGCCGACCATGCCCAACGACGAAAAGACCGAGAAGGACTCGCAAGGTTGTTTCCACGATATTATGCACGGCGCTTGCAGTGCTCGGATACACGATTCGCTTGAATACGGCCAAGGCCTTGGTGCCATGGCTGTCACAGCATGGAAGATCATGGAGTTTCTTCCTTTCCGAAGGATGGATCTTCAGTCTGACGGATCATGGAGACCGATTCGATGGCCACTTCCATGTGGTGAAGTGCGAGACATTCCAGACGGTGTGCGTATTCACGGAAGTGTCATTCATCGAATGAAAATGGACGAGAACTATCGTCCAGGAAATCTGATCATTGGAGGTGGTGGTCGAGGTGTTAGAAGGGCTTCGGCTGAGCATGGTATGGGAGACTGGGTGTGTGTCGCTGACGAGGGAGATCCAGTTGGAGAGATTTGGGTGAGGAAGAAGAAGGATGACAGACTGCACGATTAATTCACTTTGTAATTATTTGAAGCAGAAGAAGAGGCAGTAGTAAATTAATAATAGCCCTTTTCTTGATGTTGTTTCGTCGCGGACTTGAAGGTTCAAGTGAAGGAGGAAGGAGTTTAGAGCATGTAAGACGTCACGTGCAACTTGGACTTGAGCGTCAGGGCCACGACATCAAAAAACTCCAGCCAACACTTTCAACCGACACATTGCGCAGCGTCGGCGACCGTTGATCGGATTTCCCGGAATGCGCTGTACTATAATCATCTTTTGAATTCCTTTCGCCTACCGGCTCCGCCACAATGCCTCTCGTTCTTGTGATGGGCGTCATCGAAAATGGCATCCCTGAGCCAGTTCGACAACATGGCCGCGCCATCATCTACACCATCCTCGCCCTGACCTTTCTCACCCTTCTCAAGGTGTACATGTCCGGTCGAAAGAATCCCTCAGAGCGTCTTCTCCATGGAAAGGTTGTCCTATTAACAGGCGGAACATCGGGCATCGGTGCCCAAACAGCAATTCAACTCGCCTCTCGCGGCGCGCAGCTGGTTCTGCTCACGCAAACCCCCGCCTCCGATCCGTTCCTCGTTGAATACATTCAAGACCTACGAGAAAGGACCAAGAATCAGCTCATCTATGCCGAGCAGGTCGATTTGTCGAGTTTCTACAGCATTCGCAAGTTTGCGACGAAATGGATCGACAATGCGCCTCCGCGACGGTTGGACATGGTCATTCTCTGCGCTGCTGCCATGACAGCCCCTGGTGGCAAGAGAAGGGAGTCTGAGGAAGGAATTGAAGAGACATGGATGGTCAACTTCTTGGCCAATTTTCACCTACTGGGCATTCTAAGCCCTGCACTCCGAGCGCAACCCATCGATCGAGACGTCCGAGTTATTATCCCGACATGCTCCTCCTACATTGGTTCGCCCTCGTTGAAGAAGACGGTTTCTAAGGAGAACTGGACCCCCGGAACCGCTTACGCCCGTAGTAAGCTTGCCATGAACGTCTTTGGCCAGGCTTTCCAGAAGCATCTCGACGCCTACGAACGACCCGACAAGCTCCCCAACAACGCTCGAGTGATTTTTGTTGATCCTGGTCTTGCCCGCACACCAAGCACTCGCCGTTGGTTGACGCGTGGTTCACTCTGGGGTCTTGCTCTCTACCTCGCTGGCTATCTAGTCCCCTGGTTCTTCCTCAAGTCTCCTCAAATGGCTGCCCAGTCCATCCTTTACGCTGCTATGGATAACCAATTTGCTCGAGGCCCGGGTGGAAAGCTCATCAAGGAGTGCATGGAGGTAGACTTTGCACGAAGCGAGGTCAAGGATGAGGAGGTGGCCAAGAAGCTGTGGGAGGAGAGTGATGCTCTGATTGAAAAGGTGGAAAAGATCCAGGCCAAGAAGAGGGCTGCTCAGAAGGCCGCCGACGAGAAGAAGGCAAAGGAGAAGAGTGAACAGGAGAAGAAGGAAGAGATTGAAGAGTTGGTGGATGCCATCAAGAAGGGCAAAGAGAAGGAGAAGAAGACAGCTGGGAAGAAAAAGAACAAGTCAAAATAGATGAACGATGTACATGAAAGGATCGGATATGGGAATATAGACGGAGTTTTGGACGGACAGAACAGATGTACAAGGCACATCCGACGGTTTATGCAGATGAAAGATGTATAATTCATGGTATCCGACGGGCATAGAAGAACATATAGACTTTAAAGCAATGGCATCCGACGGTGAATCAAGGAATTCATTGCTCTCCCCTTCAAACTCCGATGCTTCCCCCTTGTCCGTGTCCGTTCGTTCCGCTCTATATAAAAACAGTTCGCCCCGGCGGCCTCCCATGCAAATCCAGGTATTTCTAACGCCTTGGACCTGATGATTTCTCTAGAACTGATGATCTCCTAGAAACTCGAATGGTCCCGTATACAAAAAGTTGTTCATTCCTATCTCAGCATCAAAGTCGGCCAAGAGATTTGTCGTCCATGAGTCGTCTGTCTCGCCTGTTACTTGCAGACTCGGTACCATACTCGGTTCTCCGAATGAGGATGGGGTGAGACCGAGATCTGGGGCGGAGAGGGCATTGGCTGGTGAGGATACGGAGGAGTTGAAGAGGCTGGCGACGTCTGGTGAGTCTGTTGGACCGCATCGTTCGAGATACCACTTTTCTATGCGTCTTGCTCGTCGCGAGAGACCATAGAAGGGATCCTTTTCTCCGTCTCCGGCATCTGGACCTGAAGCAGCTTCCATTCTGAGCACGATCTGTCGGAGAGTATGAGGCATGTCGAGAATACGACGAAGATGGCCTGTCGTCTGAGCATTCTCTGCCTGTGCAGCTACGAGATCGAGTCGAACCGCGAGCGATACGGCACAGTAAAGCATGATCCACCCGGTATTTGGCATTGCGCCTTCTTCGCCTTGGGGTAGGACGAGGACGACGCTGATAAGGGACTTGGCGGCTGAAATGCTCTGGGATAGCCAGTCGAGGAGACGATTTTGATCGCCTGCTGCTTGGAGGCTTTGGAAGCCGTTGGGGCCGTATGAAACGCCATCTGGTGAAGGTTGACAGATGAGAAGGTCGAGGACGTGAAGTTGTAGGAGAATGGTTGCTGCATTTGTTAGCAAGGCCGTCCGTGAAATTTCGTGGGGATGTACTTACGGCTTTCACTCAGGGTGAATGGAAGCGATGCTTTTGTCGTCATGTATCGCTCTCTTATCCGGTGGAGTTCGGCTGGAAGTTGTTGTGTTGTGGTCGATTGTGTAGAAGTAGCCCCTGTTACGGCGTCGTCGACTTCTTCGGTGAGTTTCTGGAGATAGATGATGTATGGGAGGTGTTTATCAGTTGACTGGTTTGTCAGTGCTGTGAGCTGATGGCAGCACTCGAGGATATAAGGTGTGTATCTGAAGTGATGGGACTTTTGCAGCAAAACTGCGGAACTGCCAAGAGTTAGTATCTAATGGCATAATATCTATCGTCTTACATACCTTGACGAGAGATAATATGTCCCTGCCAGCGCTCTCATCTCATCATGGTTGAGACTACCAACAGATTGCTTCGTTTCTCTGCTCAAAGCCCAAAGACTAGCCACCCGTGGTCTATCCAGTCTCATATCCGAGACAATACTTCCAGCCAGTGACAAATGCTGAGAGTACTTCATCCTCCCTTGTTGATAATGTGCCCTGTAACTGTCAGCACCTAAAGAAGAGTACCGAGCTTGTGGACCTACCAAGCCAAATGCACCAGCAGCCCTTGCAACATGTCAATGGTGGCAAAAGGGCCTTTGATTAATCGAATGGCCACAATCTCATTGAACATTTGACCCAGAGCGCGTTGAAGCTTGGGATCTCCATGAGAAGCTGCTGAGAGTATCGCTACGCAGAGTGCTGGCTTCTCCCGTACGAGATCCTGGATGGTCACGTTCTCCTGGACCACTACAAACGGGAAATGAGGCGTCATCTTGGTCCTAAACACGTCCAAAAGATCTTGGCCATGCTCAAATGATAGCAGACCGCGAACAAACGGACTTGAAGTCGCGTCCGTGTCAATGCTGCCCGGCGTGTTGGAGAAAGCCGGTGAGCTACCAGCAGCAGCATCTTTCGAAGTTGAAGCCGCATTGGCAGACGTGATTGAAGGTGATCTTGACCTCGTAGGACTTGCATCGAGATTCTTTGGTGGTCTATTCAGCGGTTAGCGGTCAAATGTATGTTTGTCGCGAGTATAGTCCAAGTCCAATCTTACCCCGGCCGTAGGGCCTTGCGGCGCCGAGACGGGTTAAAGACGCATGTCTTTCCGAGCCGCAGACATCTATCGCACTTTCCCGAGTCCTGCGACTTTTCGCAACGGATCTTGGCGTGGAAGCAAGTCTGGCATGTCTTGAGTAGAGGAACACCAGAGTCTGATCGCGAAGCCATTGTGTATATATCCCGTGTCCGTAGAAGATAAGTTTTACAGTAACAAGTTTTCTACAAGGCGGGAAATTCCTGCGGGGGTGAAGGGGTCATTTAGTTCACGGACGCAGAAACCAGGCCGCGTAGATTTTTTGGCTCATCTTTTTTTGGTTTCTCTCTCAATATGTCAACGGAGCAGGAGTTTTGCAATCATCACCGTGCCCGTAGGCTATAGGAATTTAGTCGAACGCGAGAACGAGGCCGAAATCTTGTTGCCTTGTTCTGGGACGCGCGGTGGAGGACGCAACTGCTACGGACTTGGGGACTTGATTGTGGCTGTGGCTCTGGTTGCGGAGCAGAGAAGGTTCGGACTCGGACAAAGGACATTAAAGAATTGACTGGGGGCTTTGCAATGCAACAGGCTGTGAGGGGCTTCCAGGTTTCGATTAGGCTTTGCAAGTCAAGGGTGGTTTGATGCTTACGGGGCGAAGCTGTCGTTGAGATTGGCTCGATGGAACGCTATTTATGGGCACGGTCGTCAACAGAGTGGCTTAGATATGGCGGGTTTGAACATTGTATCTATCAACTCCGAATCCGTCTGAGCATGGGCTGAATTAATGTCTCGGGTTCTCAAAGGAGTCGAAATCCCCCCTGAAGAAAGCAGGGATATTCATACCTTGGATGACGTGGTTGCAAAGAAGGGGGGGGAAACAACTCTCGTTCTCCACCACCCCTGTTCCACGCTTAAATAGCCCTATAAGGCTTTCCAGAAGCGCATAATTTCTTTCTACCCGCGTTGGCAATTCCCTCATACGTCAGCGTTTGTTATGCATGTAAGATACCAAGCCCCATGCTTTTAAGTGATTGAGGCTCACTGTCGGCCAACCAGTCTGCGCCGATGACGATGTGAGGTCTTCTCAGCTTAGTTGCAGGACGAGGCAGAACGGATATGTTGAACCAAGGCCGTGCTGAGATAATATTGAGCCGTGACGAAGATCTTGAGGAGCTGAATGAAATACTTCGGTTTCATTACGTTGTCTCATAAAATACACGGCCATGATGAATAAACATTAAAATACATGGAGCGGAGTGCAGCACAGCCTACCTCTTCACTCAACACTCGTCGTCTCCAATCTTCTCATCCACCTTGACCAACACCTTACCTCTGGCATGAAGTCCACCAAGCTTCCTATACGCCTCCTTCGTCTCTGCAAATGACCACACACTATCCCTCACAAGTCGAATGTCGCCTCGCCCAAGCATGTCAACGACGGCCTGACGATCCTCGAGTGTAGGGCTCATCATTGATGTGCCTAGCCATCGTCTTCCAACTCCGCCGAGCCATCGTGAGACTGGCCACCATTCGTTGAGTTTCATTTGGAGCACTGCGCGGAGGAAATCGGGGACGAAGAATGTTGGCGGTTTGATGCCAACCGAAGAATAGTTTCCTTCTGGAACGAGGTAGGAGGGAGATGCGAGGTATAGCGATTGGTGACCGAGGGTGTCGATGATGGTGTTGAAAGGATCGGAGGAGAAGCGAGTGGTAAGATGTTCAGGAAGGTCGTCGTGTTGAGTGTAGTCGATGACCTACAAAGTCAGAGATGCAACCTTCAAGGGCTCGCTCACTCACCTCATCAGCTCCAAGATTCTTGACCATCTCAGCATTCTTCCCGCTACAGATACCCACGATGTATCCCTCCTTTCCAACAACCTTTCGAAGCATTTGCACGACATTCGTTCCGATTCCTCCACTGGCCGCGTTCACCAGCACTCTGTCCCCAGCCTTGGCGCCAGACTCATTCACCAACTGTCGCGCCGTCAAACCAGGTAGCAAACATCCTGCCCCGTCACCAAAGCTCACATGCTCGGGTTTGTGGACGGCGTATCTAGCTGGAATACGGACGTGCTGAGCTAGAGCACCGGTGCCTGTTGGAAGGGTATGACTGGCCGGTAGCATAGCGAGAATCTTGTCACCCTTCTTGAACCGTTTGCTTGCCTCTCCAGCATTGTCATCGGGATGCCATACATCAATCACCGTGCCGGAAAAGTCCATCTCTGGCACACAGGATGCTTGTCGGATAAAGGGTGGGACGAGTGTCATCTGAAAGATTGCGCCGGGGTTGAGGCCGACAAAGGCGACCTTGACGAGAATCCATTCTTCTGGTTTCGGAACGTCGCTAGGAAGTGGGAGAGGTGGTGGAAGTGTTGGGATCGGGCGAGTTGTGAGGTTGAGAACGTCCCAGGGAAGGCCACGCTGGGAAAAGACCCAAGCTTGTGACTCTGTCATTGTGCGTCGTGATAATGGGTCTGCAGAGGTTTGTGGTGTTGGTGATCGCAAGCAAGCACCCAAAGTGACATGAAAGTTCAAACACTTGTTTGATGCTTCTTTTACAGTAATTGCCGTCGTATTAACTTCTTTTACGTTGATAAAGAAAACGTCTGCCTGGGAGCTGAACGTCGGGTCGTCGGAGCTGAAAAAGAAGCTTACGTGCCCCTCGTTTCTTTATGGCGCCAAGTCCGCATGTGGCTTGCAATGTGCGAGACCACGTTTCCTCTCACAGGTTAGTTGATGGGCGACACTGCTTGTGCGCTCTCGTATAAATGTTTGCTGAGGGGTTCTCGGGGTAATATTGGTCCTTTTGACGCATGATCATAGAGATTGTTTGAATGCTTCTGAATTGATTAACTTTGGAACATTATGTGCGAGCATCGCTGTTTTATGTTCGACCTAACGGAAGCTCGCGATAGCTTCATCGTACGGCTCTTCCTTCCTCAGCACCTTACCCATCTATTTTCAGCCCTACCTGCCATCATAAGGCAGGTTTGTTACCATTAAGGTTAATTTTAGAGTCCAGAAGGTTAATGAGTCTATTGCAACCTCATTTCTCTAGGGTAGGTATGCTGCAATGAGTACGTCCAATGAGCCCGATTATTTATGGTTAATTATATACAAACTTACAGCGAGGGGACTGGAATGCGTGATGGAATAACGTTCTATCTTCACTACTCGGCGTTTAGTTTGTGGCTCTCTGTGGTACGACGTACGGTCGGAGTGACTTGTTCACACCGTCGTTGGGGAGTAGCATGTACGTAGCCTGAGAGTACGTTTCCCATTCCAAGTTGTAATACATGTATTGTTTGAGCGCCTTATTAGTCTGTTGATGACAGTTGTGGATTGTGCCTACCTCTTCGCCAGTCTATTGTCCCACGAGCTTTGCATCTCGTACTGACTAGGGCACACACCACCCCGATGAACACAGGGAAGTAGCCTAGAATAAGTTGTTTTGCAGCGAGACTTTCTATTCTGACTTACCTACACACAGTAGGCTGTTATGTGGCCTTCTTTGGACCCCTGACTGGTATATGCAACTTGAGATTGAGCATCATCAAACAACGCCAAGTTCACGACCGACATTGACGTGTAAGTCAGCTCTCACAGCCAAGCTTCTGATGATGCGATCCCGTCCCGCAGAGAAGCGGGATCATGAGAGTCCCACAGAGACAAGTCTGTGCCGACGTCTTCAAAGCAAACAATGAGTAGTGGCCCCTTACATAAACGAACTGGTCGTCGGACCTAAATCCAGTACCACCACGGACTCACTGGTATGACCAGGCCGAGAACCACAATGAGGTATCCCGCAAGGTGTTATCACATACACCAATGTGCAGTTGTACCGCAGTCGTCCGGCCTCGAAAGGGATGGACGTGCATATTCTCGAGTAGTATAGCAACAATAACACACGGGTCAAGGAAAAAGGGGACACCAGCAAAAAGATAAAGGTATAATAAGAATTGTAATATGGAAACTAAAAGAGCTCTAAGGCTTTACCTTTTAGTATAATATTATTCTCTAATCATTTAAGAGTCTTTGCCGTTCTGGTGTCTCGTGTGTTTCTTGACCCGCCGACGGAATCCTTCCCTATCGAGTCGCATACGAGAACACTCTCTGACAAAGCAGCGAGTTGTATTGGTCATAGCATTCATAAGCCTGCAAGGAGTCACCACTGGGTACATGGCTGGATAACAGCCCGCAGTTGTAGATGCCCCTCGAAGGTAGGGCGTGAGAGACATGTGTGCCCGTAACATGGCATTTTCCCCGATTGGACTAGAGTTTTCCGTGATTCCGCACTTTGGATCAGCTAGTCAATTTCCCGTCCCCTCCTTTTGGCGGGGAGGTACAACAGGAAAAGAGAGTCATCGAATTCCCTGCAAACATGCATTCAATTGATGTCTATGGGACCGTAAATGAGTCTTTCAATCTGTAAGAGCAGTCAATTGTAGATGTTTACATGCAAGGATCCGATACCGGATGTCCAACCAGAAAAGCTGCATTTGGGATGTACATGCAACCTATCAAATCCCTGCCATAAGTCATGTCGCGGGGCGACAGACGCTACATCAGCCCACCCGCAATTCAACACCAGAAGACAAGTACCGAGGTCGGCACTCACGGCAGACGCGAGACGGCCCCGCTCGGGGCCGAAAAAGCGTGACTCCCGCGGGGGGCGGTACCGGAGCGGCAATACACGGCCTCTTTCAAAACTCTGACTCGGGAGAAGAGAAGAGGGGTGACTCAGCTTGGGAATTCTTTTTTCGACCCCGCCTCCCATCAATCTTGTCGCGAAACCCATCAATCGTCTTTTACTATTTCTTGATTAATCTGGGACCTTGATCTGAGATTTTATTTTACTTTAGATCTTGATCTTTTATCCTTGCCCGCACGGTTTTCGTTACTGGATTATCGACGTCACGCAACCCCGCGGTGGCGACTTGAAACCTTCATACCAACACAACTACGAGAACGATTGCGCAAATTGCGCCAAAAAAAACTTTCAAGATGCCTATGTAAGTCCTTGTGGCCTGTATTTACACTGATATGCTGTATTTGAAAGTTTGAACTGACACTGTGCTCCCCAAATACAGGCTTAAGGAACCATGGAAGAAATACAAGCCCTTCCCTCGCATGAACCTCCCCGATCGCCAATGGCCCTCGAAATCGATTGAGAAAGCCCCTCGATGGCTGGAGACCAGTCTCCGAGACGGAAACCAGAGCAACCCAGACCCAATGGTGCGTATATGTGGTTGGCGATATGGTGGGGGTGTTCCGGACCTGGGAGCACATCGACCTTATTTGGGCAGGCGGCTTACAACTTGGACAGAACGGAGAGGAGAAATGGAGATTCTTCAAGATGCTTTGCGATATTGGATTTAAGGAAATTGAGGTTTCCTTCCCTTCTGCTTCTCAGACCGACTTCGACTTTACAAGACGCCTGGTCGATACCCCTGGAGCTATCCCCGACGATGTTGCTATCCAAGTGCTGTCGCCATGCCGACCTGACCTGATCAAGCGCACAGTCGAGGCCGTCTCTGGCGCCAAGAACGCCATTATTCACATCTATCTCGCCACCAGCGAGTGTTTCCGGAGAATCGTCTTCAACCACTCCGAGGAGGACACTCTGGAACTCGCCGTCCGTTGTGCCAAGGTTGTCAGATCCCTGACAAAGGACGATCCCGCTCGATCAGGCACAAACTGGCAGTTTGAGTTTAGTCCTGAGTGTTTTTCCGATACCTCACCTGAGTTTGCCGTCAAGGTCTGCAACGCTGTTCGGGACGCGTGGGGACCCACGGTCGAGACGCCCATGATTGTCAACCTACCAGCAACGGTTGAGAACGCATCTTGCAATGTTTTTGCCGATCAAGTCGAGTATTTCTGCAGGAATATCTCTGAGCGCAAGACGGTTTGTGTCAGTGTCCACAACCACAACGATAGGGGTACCGCAGCGGCGGCAGCAGAGTTGGCCCAGATGGCCGGAGCTGACCGTGTAGAGGGATGCCTGTTTGGAAACGGCGAGCGTACTGGAAACGTCGACCTGGTTACGCTGGCGCTGAATCTTTATACCCAAGGAGTCCCGCCCAACTTGGACTTTTCCAACTTGACCCAGATCATCGACCTCGTGGAAGACTGTAACAAGATCCCAGTTCATCCTCGTGCTCCCTACGCAGGCTCCTTGGTGGTTTGCGCTTTTTCCGGCTCGCACCAAGATGCCATCAAAAAGTTGGTTGACCCAACCCTAATAGATGTGATCGTTTTACTAATATCCTTTACAGGGCGAGCAGAATCAACTCCGAAATCCCTAACCCACTTGGCCACTTACTGACTGATACACTTACAGGGCATGCAAATCCGTTCACGCGAAGGCAAATCATACGAAGACTACTGGGAAGTTCCTTATCTACCCCTGGATCCCGAGGACGTTGGGCGAACCTACGAGGCAATCATCCGTGTCAACTCCCAGAGCGGCAAGGGTGGAGCCGCCTGGATCATCCTGCGGAAACTCTCTCTGGACATCCCTCGAGGTCTGCAGGTTGCGTTTTCTAGCGTTGTTCAGAAGCACGCTGATGGTCTTGGCCGCGAGCTTCGACCCGAGGAGATCACCGACCTTTTCGAGACGACTTACTTTCTGAACGAGAACCCTCGATTCAGCCTGGTCGATTACTCGATTACCCCTGACCGCTCACAATCTCCCGCGCCGCCTGCGCCGGGTAAGACGCAGGAGACGAAGAACCTGAACCGTGTTTTTGAGGGTGTAGTATCAGTTGATGGCAGGGAGATTAAGCTGCGTGGACGTGGAAATGGACCCATCTCCAGCATGGCTAATGCTCTCAAGGACGTTGGTGTCGACTTGGATGTCAATGACTACAAGGAGCATGCCATTGGTGAGGGTCGTGGCGTCAAGGCTGCCTCTTACATTGAGTGCAAGATTGGAAACACCAAGCAGACGGTGTGGGGAGTTGGTATCCACGAGGATGTGGTTCAGAGTTCTTTGATTGCTCTGCTGAGCGCGGCCAGCAACGTAAGTCATCGTGTTACTTATTGTCAATGCACCCCCTTTCCTAGTTCGACTAACACATCTGTACAGTTCATCACTAGCAGACCTGGAAGCCCCGTTCTGAAGCCTATCGCATCTCGCCCCAAGACTCTGGACCCTAGCAGTGCCAACGGTGCGCCCACACAGCCTGCTCAGGAGGCCCCTAGTGTGGTTTCCATCCTGGAGGAGAAGGCGAACGGCATGTAAAGTAGGATACGAGGTTGTGTTGGGGAATGAGACTTTGTCCTTGTTCTTGTTGTGTAACGTTGATGTGATATTGGAGCTTTGGGGTGAATTCACACGACAAAAAAGGCCTAAAATGCATTGAGGCCAGGGGAGAATCTTGAAATAGGCAGACAGATTTAACCCAAAAGCAATACTTGTTTTTTGTTATTTCCATTGACAAAAGAAAGCTTGTATCAAACGCCAACCACAACAACGACGAAGGGCCATCTCCATATCGACCAAGATGTTTGGTTTCATGACAGTAAACCTGTGTGCTCCCAATTCTTATGGGTGCCCTCAGAACTTTGCAGCCCCTTTGTACCAAAACGGAGGAAACCCTCTGAACCAGCAGATGTTTGTTCCCATGTGACGATCTCAATGCCATTTACACGTGGATAGATGACTTTTCCACGTCACCGCTGACAACCCTGAACCTCCTCTTCTCAAGGGGATGATAGGCAGTAAAGTAATCCACGTAGACCATATCTTCAGCATCAACCTCAAACGCGCGTAAATCTGGAAAACGACGGAATAGGGTGCCTAGTGTGACGTATAGCTCGCACCAAGCAAGATCATGGCCGATGCACATGCGACGACCACGAGAGAATGGAACAAGACACTTGTCGCGCTCGTGAAATGTTGAAGGATCGGTCCAACGAGTGGGATCGAATACTTCGGGGTTTGGGAAGGCCTCTGGGTTGTGGTGCATCATCCAGGCGGACATGCTTGTAACCGTCTGTTTGATGTTAGCAAGTGGATGGATTTGTGGAGGAGCAAAGACGTACGCCTTCGGGGAGATAGTATCCTTCTAATTTGACGCCTCCTTTTGGAACAACGCGAGGAAGACGGCTTAGAACGCCATACGATAGTCTTGCCGAGGTTAGCTAGTTGGGTTCAGAACGGATAGGGCCTGTACTCACCTTTGACCCTCTTTGATAACACCCGTCAGATATGGAAGTTTCTCCAGCTCAGAAGAGCTCAATCGGGCATCTGGATCAGGGAAAGCCTCTTGGAGTTCCTTCTTAAGGGTATCGTATATAATAGGATTCGTGACGATGTGAAAGGCAGCCATGCTCATGGCGTTTCCGGTCGTGTCTGCAGCAGCTGTGCAGATGCCAAACGCCTCATCGACGAGTTCACTGATGGTAGGTACGACATGACCTTCTGCGGCGTTGGGGTCGAGGAGTTGATGCCAGATGGTGGTGCGTTTGGGTTGGGCGCCTTGATTGATGCGGGCTTGGACGTCTTGGACTTGTTTTCTCGTTCGCTGGAAATGTGAGTATCAGGGATATAAGAGAACTGGGGGTATTTACGTCTTTGCAAGCCACAAAGTTGGCGACGGATGGGCTCATGTGCTTGGCCACACAGTCGGGCAGACTCTGGATGGGAACTCTCAGAGAAGCAAACGCTTGGAATGTCCAGAACATGGATGCCGAGCTACGGATCATGTTACTGAACCATTCTCCCAGATCCTCGTCATCAAGCTGATTCCACGAATCGTCAAAGGCATAATCAGTAATGACGTCGACGCTGATGGCCCGAAACGCAGCATGCAAGTTGGTAGGTCGTCCAGCAGCATGGTCAGCAGAGACCATACGGCACAGCTTCTCAACTTTGTCGTGAATGACATCAAAAGACTCAAGCTCGAGGACCTTTCGGCGGGAGAAGAAGGGGTTTAGGGCTGTGCGACGTCGACGGTGGACATTGTTGGAGATGGTGGTGAAGGTTGAGGCCTCGATTCCTAGAGCGCCGTAGAAGCCGGCATCTTTGTAAAAGTCGGATTTCACACCAAAGATTGTATCGTAGTGCTTTGGGTCTGTGAGATGGACCTCATTGGGAGAGATGCGAACAATTGGACCTGTGAGAGAGTCATTGTCTTGGTTCCATGCTTGATTGGATGGGCAAACTCACCGTAGACGTCGTGCAACCGCTCAATCTCTTTGTAGAACTTTCCACCACAAGGCACATTAAAGTACCAGGCATACTTTTTCGTCACAGCTGGTAAAAAAGGACCTGGAACCTTGGCTAGCGGATGAAAGAAACGACGGTAGATGATGGTGGCGATGGTGTAGAATGCGCCGCCTACGACAGCTACCCGCCACCACTCAGCCACAAGACGGCATACCGAGCCGAGATTTGGGAAGATTATTGCCATGGTAATGTATAGGACTCAGCGAGGCATTCTAATTAAAGAAAGAAGAAAGAAATACAGTCAAGGGAGGTGGTCCGCTTCTTTTATATGTTGACATGTCGTCAACCTACCCCAGAATAAGCACCGCTTTGATCCCCGCAGCCCTACGTAACTGCACAGTAAAGCCTCTAGCGCGATCGGATCGACAAACTTACAGGCATTATCATCCAGTGAGAGCCTTTGGGTTTCATTTGTCCCGGTAGATCGTCTGACATGGTGTCCGTCAACGGGCCGGACCCGGGGAAGTGGAGAAAAGCGTGTAAGCACAATGACATTCCGTGAGAAGATCCCCATCGGGAGAGAATGAGGAGGCACGGAGGGTACGGGCTGACGGGTAATGGTTCAGGCCTTTGCGGGGCGTCCTTCAATGAGTTGGTGTTACACCGAGTCTGAGAGCGTTGTTTAATCCTCTCACTCGATGTGCCTACACTGAAATGACTTCGGAACCACCACAGCTAGGTGTCTAGGCGGCGTCGTCTCTGGAACACTTGGCCCATCCCATCGAGCTTTGCAACCATGCGATAAAGACTCTGGATTTGGTCATCATGTTTGCCTTGTTGTTTGGCCCTGGCGATTGCGGGCGTGATGACGAGCTGCCAGTGTCTGCCAGTGTCAGCGACCGATAAAGGGGTGGCTACGTGCAGCAAGAAAACAATAAGGAAAAAAACTCTGCATCTTCGCCTTCTTCATTCTACATCAGAAAACACCACCACAAAAAGAGCAGCGATCGCACAAACAGCAACATAAGCATGGTCAGACCACGACGCCTTCGTCCTCATCAAAGAGAAGCAGGCCGCGACAGAGGGTTTCGTCCCGGGGGTTCTGCGTCTCCTTCGCCAGATGAGAACCCCGAGGACAGGAAGCTTCGACGCCTGGCCTTTATGGCATTGGCCGCTGACGCCCTGAAGCCTGGATCTTCTTTGGCGGAATCTCGGATCCGCCGGTTTCAAGACCAGGCTCTCCGAGCGCTTGCATCTCAGGTTGCCGACGCCGATGGCTCAGGCGATGGAGATGGTAATCTTCAGCGCTTGGCCTTCGTGGCGTTGGCCTCGCAGGTTTTGAAACCCGGTGCTGCTGATACAGAACATAGAATTCGCCAGTTTCACGACCAGGCCCTCCTGGCTCCTGACGCTCAGCCCTCTAGCGCCGACGTTCCGAACACCCACGACCAAGATTCTCAGTGCCGGAACTCATGTCGTCAACCCCCAGAAGCACTTGATGACGAGTCTGAAGCTGAAGAGTCCGGGGATGCCTCCTCAAGCGAGTCCACTGAGGATTGTACCATAATCTGCGCGAACTGCGAGCGGCCTGGTCATGAAATTTCCGAGTGCATGATACCTCGTCCAGATGGTTACGTTCATGGATGTGCTTTCTGCAACACAACCAGCCATGGGACTGCCGAATGCCCTAAGTTCCTTCAAGATAAAGCGACACAGGTGAAAACGGTTGTTCGAGATCGAGGTTGCATGCCTCCATTGAAGGACGCGCCTTGGCATGCCATCACTGAAGATTACATATACGAGAGACTTCCGGGATTCATTAACGGATTCCCTTGGACACCAGAGTTCGGCCAAAGGTTGCTCAACAACCCTGGCCTCTTGAACCAGGCCAAAAAGGCAATTGACGACCCACGACTGAGACCCGTCGACCCAAAGACAGAGTCATGGACCCAGATCAAAATTTTTTGGGCTCCCGTGGGTTCTTTGAGAGTGAACTTAAGGAACACCGCTTGGACCCGTGCTGAGGACCCCAGTCTGCCACCCCTTTGCCGTAGGTAGCCAAGTACCTTTGGGGGCTTCCTAACAACGACGTCTATCCTACATGGGCCACCAGGTAAGTGCATTGTGGAAACTTATACGACGCTGATACTGATAGTGAACATGATTAGTTCATCGCGATACTTCTTGACGAAGGGACATCATGGTGAAAGCCCTTGTATAGAACTCAGATGTTGAATGGGCCTGGTGGTGCTACATGGTATGTACAACACCGCTTCTGATGGCTGTATGGTGCTAACACGACCAAACAGAAGCATAAACTCTTCATATGAACATTTACATCGTCAGAGGGGGGTGATTCACCTGGCCAACTCGAGCCCTAGAGCAAGGCAAGGTTACGGGACACGGAGGATCACCAACGGCGACCGGGATGGGCGACATCGATGGCCATGGCTTTAGGCCGGGGGAAGTGCACGATTGGAATGGAGTATCTGGGATATGATGTTGGGGAGGATAGAACTTGTCAGAGGCTATGGCAATACAAATGTTTGACTTTGCATGTTTATTCCTGGGATTGTGTGAGTGGCTATGAGGATTCGTATTGGCAGGGAGAAGCGGATACTGCTACGGGTTATGCTCTGGATCTGGGATGGGAGTCTTGGTGATGTGAGAAGAGTTGACTTGATTACTTTTTAGTTAGTACCACATGAGAAGGAAGTTGTATTCTCAATGATCTTATACTGCTTGGTCAAGGGCTTGAAGAAGCGATGGGGGAGGCCTCGGATCTTATACGCATTGCGCGCAGTGACATCTATTGATTTAGTACCTCTGCCTCCACCAAGTCCAATCCTTGAACGGCCCATGTTTCCCACCCTGTCATGTATGCATAACTTGGGCCGCTGGAAGAGTGGTGCCATTATCGTCTTCATCCTTGAAATAACCAAGGCCACCGTCATAGCCAATAACTTCCGCCTCTTCATGAAAGCGGACTTGAAGCTCGATCTGCTTCTTTCCCAGAGATGAGGATTCAGATTCGAATTCCCGGTGTTGTCTCAGAATAGAGTTCTTATCAGTTTGCCAATCGACAGGGTGAGGTTGGGAGACTGGATAGAGAGGCCCGTAGAGCCAGGTGACATCGCAATCCTTGAGCCTAGTGATTGTCAGAGATTTACAGTTAGCAAGAGTTGTTTGGATACCCACCAGTTCAGTTCCTCTGGTGGTATTGTTGACAAGTTGTCCTTGAACTTTGTCCATGCTCTCCATACGACATTCTCCAGGCGTTCCTTATTGGTGAGTGATTTCGACGAGTTGATCGCCTTCCATGATGGAGCGATACTCTCATCAGTCCATTCGTGCGATAGATAATCAACATGGCTGCCATACGCGACCGGTAACTCGGAGTCATCTTTACATCTGGGTTGATCATCGGGAGCCAGAAGATCGGACGCATGGGCTATTTGAGGATGTGACGAGGACTCGACATAAGTCGGCAGCTCCAAATCCTCGACCCAGAAGCTGAACGCATCGCCATATTCTGCAACGGTGGAATAAGCGTCCTCAAGAGGCTCATCGTAGCCCGTCGTCGACGAGTTCGAGTTGGTTGATTGCACAATTGGCGGCGCGATAGCCAAGACTGCCTGTGAAGAAATTTGACCAGCAGGAGAAGCTTGGGGTCCCTGTAAACTATCTTCAGTACTGAGAATAGCTCTTTGCGAAGCTTGAGGTCTTGGTAGCGACGGTGTCATTGATAACGCCAAAATGTTGGTTACGTGGTTGAAGTATGGCCTGGGGAGTACCTGTAGATGTGCTGAACCGATTTTGCATAATTCACATCGACCATGTCGCTTGAGAGTCCGAGCATGCCGTAGACTTTGTCGCGCCTGTCTCTGC
Organism: Fusarium sp. NRRL 66088; assembly: GCA_013186415.1. Taxonomy (NCBI): domain Eukaryota; kingdom Fungi; phylum Ascomycota; class Sordariomycetes; order Hypocreales; family Nectriaceae; genus Fusarium; species Fusarium sp. NRRL 66088. Next base: position 24,349 of record JABCKD010000204.1, read on the forward strand.
AGTGAAAGTCGCCGAATGACAGTAGCAAGTCGGAGATGGGGGCTCCTTGTTCCTTCAGCTGTGGGTTAGTCTCGAGGAATGCCTTTTCCTTGACTAGGATATACCCCGGCGCGTTCATTATCTTTGATACCCGTTGGGATCCATGAAACTGGCTTCCTGATTGGAGCATGGAGAACTCCATGCCGCCGAAGAAGCTATTTAGCTTGTTCCAGTTCATACACCTTGGGCCGCAAACTATTCTTATTTCTCTCGCCAGTAAGACTTCTTGAATAATCCAGATTCTCCTCCAGTATACCCGACTGAAGAGGCTGAAGATTGCGTCGCCAATGGTTGCATCGAGGACCATTCGAAGGGCACCGGGATCCCCTTGATAGGAGTAACCAATCTTGTTTGGATTTCGACCGTAGAGAAATCTGGCTTGCGACAGAGCCCGCGACTCTTTCTTTGTAGACTTGGCTAAAATTTGGTGGGTGAGGGATGCTAAGCTGTCCATGGCGAGATCGGACTTTGGAGTTGGTCTCCCAAGCCAGACAAGCACCACTGTCGCCGACGAGTAGATCTTCCGCATGAGTCTAACTTGGTGATTTCTCTCGGCGGTGTTGCTTTGGTTGATACATATCGAATCAATCCAGATGAACTCTGGTCGGGGATCGCAGTCCATGTCCAAGGATGGGAGCTCTTTGAGTAGATCCCACGCGGCTTTCCGAACAAGAAATGTGTGTCCATTAATACGGATTGGCTCCGCTATCCGAGAATCTCCCCATATGTACGATATTGCTGCGAAAGGAGGACATGATTCATTGAGAGGGAAGATGCCAAGTCCATATTCTGTTGGAGAGTCGTGTAATCTCAACAGACGCACCTCGCCGGCTGGATTAGTCAAAGTTGTGTATTGAAAGTGAGGCATGACCTGGGGCATCTGGAAGATATCATTGCGCAAATTATACAGTCATTGGTAAATTGAAGTGTCGATATGCAAGCTTGAGTGAAATGTGCAGGTTGAGGTGCTAATGGATAGAAATAGTGGCGTAGGATCAGCCTGACATGCAGCCCTGCCCAATCTGACACTCTGATTGAACCGTATACACAGCCCTGTGACCCGTTTTCTGTGGCGAAGCTGAGAATAACTATAGGAAAGGCACACTTTGTTCAAGGAGGCTGAGGTTGTACTATTGCGTGTACCCATTGGCGGAATAAGAATTGGCCTGAGTTTGTCTTACACATTTCCTTTAAAGAAGATGTAGCCCAACCATTCTGTACCGCGAGCGATGATATCCATGGACCCAATACCTCTCTGCCCACCGTGTCAACCTTGAAGGGCTCATGCTTCCCACCCTGCAATCCATAACCATGAAAGCTATAGAGGTCCGTGTGTGACCGGTTCGATGTCGTATGAGGCGTGATGAATGGTTGGAGCTCTGGATCTTGTCTTGCGCGGTAGGAGAGGCTCGTGTCTGGACAATAATGTTAGTCTTGCACGTTTCTTGAATGTATGAGTGCCTACCATTGGCCATAATAAGACTCCCTGGAGCGTTGCCGTAAGCTTGTGCGAGGAGCCCTTCGCGATGATGATGGTGATTGTGAAGGAGAGTCAGCCATCTCAATTCATGCCCTCACAGGGGAAGCGCAAGGTGAACGAGGCATCTCCTGTATCAATCCACTCTTGAGTATCGTCTTGCGCACGCTTTGCGTTTCCGGCTTATCGCTAACCCTGCCTCTTACAAGAGGCTCGATCGCCGACTCGATGTCGAGAGGTGAAGATTGTCGTCTTTGAACACGTCTGCTCCTCCTCGGGCTCAACCGTGTGTTGAGGGATGCCTGCCGGGGAGCCTCATCTACTGCTAAATGGCATCAAAGGAGCGCCTTGGGGGTGCAACCAAAGGCTTCCTGGGCCGAAGCCCACGAGTGCGATCGTCCCGTCTGTGGATCCATGTTGCTGTTGTTGCCATGCAAGGGGTTTTTGTTGATGTTGTTATTGATGATGTTGTTTGTATTGGTGCTTGAAAGATGATGAATCTTTTCTTCGAAAGTTGCAAACAGCAAGGGCATCTCAACGGGCATTCAGCTGTTGTGTGTCTGCCTGGGGGTGACCATTTCCTGTCGGCCGTTGACCACGGGTCTGCGAGCTTCTGGCAACCTCAAGATAACATGGATCATGTCAGGCTTCTAGTATAAGAAAGGCAGAGTGATAAAGGAAGTAGTAGTACTTAAAAATGGTAAGAAAGCGAGCATCGGACAGGATGCCGCTTGAGTGTTTGATCGGTTGGTTGGCAGTTTATATCATCGCTAGGAATTCCAGGAACTACTCTGGCTTTCTAGGTAACTATGGCTTACTCGTGAACTCTATCATGCGTCAGCTTAAGACAGAAGATGTCCAAGGGCATTACTCCTTCATGGCAAATTCGTGTGGCTCCAGGCCTGACACCAAGTCTTGAAGCACCCAACAAACCCGGTTTGTCACCCTTGGATTTCAGCGCGCAAGCTGTTCATGCACATTCCCGCTTGACTCTTTTGACCAAACGCCCAAGGTACTAGAGATTGACCACCCTGTTGGACTGTTCTTCTTTTCGAGGCACGTGAATGACTGGTGCGATGCGCGAGCAGTTGAGAGGCACTGTCAATGTGAAAACTTCTGCCTCTTCCCCTCTTTCTCTCTCAATCAACATCAACAACATTTTCATGCAAAGAAAATAAAACCAAAACAGGTATGAGACCAAATCTTCATTTCTCTTTTGTCGCTAACGAAAAGTCAGATGAGCACCTTCGACGCTCTCACCAACTGGGTGCTGAGCCCACCACCGCCACGACCGAGCGATGCGCCGACCGCGGCGAACCCCAACGTCGCCTTTGCCCATTTCAAAGGGCGCCAAGCAACGAACAAGAGTCGCCGACTTCCAGAGTCCCTCTGGACCTCTTTTGTCTCGGGTGGCCGGTCCACCATCTCGATCGTTCATGTCGTGGACGGATCCAAGCTGTGGCGTCTCACCCAGCTACGACGCGATCATGTTTTTGAAGAAATTGGCAGAGGAGTGATCCCGGTTACCACCGTGGATTACCGTGGACTTATGAGGGAGCTGAAGGCTTCCCGTCGAAACGGGAGATGGAATCTTCGGCCCAGGGGACCACCGGCCCCCAGGGCCTTCTTCATTATTGAAGTCGATCCTGATTGTTCGGCTGACTTCTTCCTTGCTCTTTACGCGGCAGTGGAATTCTCGGTCTCTGTCACGGAAGAGCAGACTCAAGCCGTCATCAGATTAGCTACCATGTCATGGGAGCCAACCGATGAGCTGTACTCCCGCTTGGTCCGCCAGACAGGGCGCGAAGTCACCCCCTTTACCCTCCCCGGAAACTTCGAGCGCTATATCCAAGTTTCTGTTGGGAGCAGAGAGGAGGAGCAAATCAAGGCACTCACCTCGAGGCTGGAAAGACATGGCTCGGGCGATCTACACACTGTCGTGTGCTTTCGCGACGAGCCTGGTCCGCCTCCTAGTTGGAAGGATGATGAGTGGGAAGAGAAGGGATGGACTCGTCAAAAGTTTGAGTTGGACAACCATGGGAGATTCCCTACCCAGGACGAATCGACAGGTTCTATCTTGCTTCAGGTTCCTTGCGGTACACGCGGGTTTGGCCGGCTGGGAGGAGATGGGTATGCTCACATTATCCCATCTAGGACTCGGCGACGCCTCATCTTTGACATGGAAACCAGACAAGTGGTTCGTGTTGACGTTCGTGTCTCCCAATCCGAGAGAAGGCAACAACTCTCCTGGGTAGACAGGACAACTTGTCGCCGGTCGAATTTGTGTGTCTATCTCGACGTGGAAAGCCGGATGGCGTACTCTCGTCGAAGAGACATCCTTAACAGTCAGCTGGCAGGCCTTATCGCAGGGCTTTCACAGTTTGAGGGATGGCCTAGCAGAATCAGGTCTCTGTCAAGACTCGTCGCACTCCTCGCGCAGGACGATGAGACCAAGGGCATAGTCAACCAGACTGTGCAGCGACTGGAACTCCAAGGAGTGCTGAGGATCGAGAAGCCTCAAATGGACCAGGCCATTTCTCTTCAGGCCGGCACCCCAAATACATTCTGGGCCCTTCTCCCTCTTGTCAATTACGACACCCGGCTGGCCTATTTGCTTGTCCAGCCTTCGGATCCCATGGCCGCCTGGGTAAAAGTCCAATTAGCTGCGGCGCTGAGCATCGGCCTGGACAACTTGCTGTCCATCAACATAGGGCGGTGTACCCCGGAGGATCTCTTGTTCATCAAAATTGCGAGGGACATAGGCTATGGTGCTGGACTTGCACCCTTTGGGACGCTGTGGACGGCACTTGGCCTCTTGAAGAGAGGCAAGTCCGAGACGGTACTCAGGGACAACTCTCGTCCTTTTGTTGATGACAAAGTAGTGCTCTACCGCAGCGCATGCCAAGAATGGGAGGGGCGGTGTCGTGAGATACACAATGTACTCTCGCCTGGGCGACCTCCGGTTGACGTCCTAGATGAGATTGGGACTCTCACAGAGGAGCAGGTCGAGGGGATCCATTGGGATTGCTTGCGAGCATTTACCTTCCAGGTTGCCATCTTGACCTTCCCCGAGGATTCCCAACTCCCAGCGGTGCATGATTTTGTGTCAGGGGTTGAGCTGTTATTAAACGCTGTCCTGATTACGGTCGACTTTGACACCATCAAAGAGAACGACCCTGAGTGCATGGTTGGGTTCTACACAACTCTTTCCCGGCCCAGAAACGCATCCGGGACAATGATCAATGACTGGAACTGGATTCCATCTTCTGTCTGGAGGAGATGGAGACGGTGTCTTGAAGCGGATGGATCTGACCGCTGGGCCTCACTGGCCAACACGTACAACTTGGGTCGCAATAGCGACGAGTTCAAATGGGAGTGAGTGGGTGGACTGACCTTGTACTTGGGTACAAAAAAAGGGCATGACCCATCAAGAAGGGGTAACATGGGAGAGAGGCAAGGCGGAATGGGGTGTGTTGATGTTGTAAAGCAACCGCGGAGAAGAGAATCATGATGTCAAGTTCACTTTTACCACATTCTTCCAAAGCTGATACCTCAGTGAATGTGGCCACGCCCTCAAGAAGAGAACCATGGGGTGAGATCGTCAAGGCATTCCGGTCGTCGAGATAATCATGATCTAGTGCAAAGGTTTCAGGGGCATGGGCATGTATAAAAACACGTAATGGAACATGAGCGTGCGTCCAAGATGAGACTGATCACAGAGGATGAGAAGATATAATGAGAAGAGTAAGAACTCATCATAGGTTTAGTAGGAGGTAGTGTATGATATGTAAAGAGGATAGACTATGGTAGGACCTCATGCTGGAGAGGAACTGGTCGGGGTCCAAAACCCCCTCGAGATAGTTTAGACGTCATGGCCCACCAGGCAAGTTTGGCTAAGGAGCCCCAATGCAAAGCTTTGCCCATCATACCTGACTTGGAATGTGCCTGTGACCCGCAGCGATAGGTAGTCATCCATTGGATCACGTTTATCATGCATTTGATGGGGAAATAAGCTCCACGAACCACAATTTACTGACATCTTAAGCCCGCGAGGCCTGGTTTGCAAACACAGACATCTGCTCCTTTGACGAACGAGGATAACCGGATGTTGGTGGCGGCGTACCAGGGAGCTGGGGTAACTGGAAGGCGTTGGTAGCTGCGTACTGAGGAGCGAGGTGGGCTTTCTACATATGAGTTGGGGGTTGATTCGGAACTTACAGGGTCTCTGCCTACTCCATTGATCGCACCGGGGACAACTGGAAGTAGCTGGCGATTGAAGGGCTTAGAGCTAAGAGGTGTCAAGCAGCAGAGATAGGACGGGGCTTGGTCAGGGGCATACATGCACAAGGGCTTTGGTGGAATAGTCGTCAGGGGAGGGATTGCCTCCTATTGAAAGCGTCCGCCTTGCCTCTTTCTGTTCCTGACAACAGCCAGGCACCTTCAGATGTATGTCACAACACAACGTATGCGTCATTGTGAAAACCTATCTGATGACATGGTTGGAGTTGGTGTGTTTGTGGATCAAGCGTTTGTGGATGGTGGCTTTAGTAGAGAGACCAGCTTGATGGAGGGAGAATCATTCAGTCGTAATATTAGTGAGCAACCGAATATGATCCTTAGCTTACGCTTAGGAGAGAGAACGGATATAAAAGCCTATTCAATGTCGTCTTTTCAGTCGGCAGCATGGATGATCTCTAGGAAGTAACGCCTAAGGAGGAGCACCCGTGGAACAGGTCGATGGCTTTTGGGAGAAGTGCATACCAATGCACCGTCAAAGCCGATCTCCGTTCTACAGATTCGAAAGTCTCCAAGAAGCCGGGAATGAGACGGAGAGTCTTCGATTCGGAGCGTGATGGCAAGAGACAGACGCTACCCCTTTGACTCGACATGCGACTCTACGCTCTTAGTAGAGTTACTGCGCGGGGACCACTTAGGGACAATTCTGACAGTTAATGCGTAAATCAAAGCGATGTCGAATAATGAACGTAAGGCGAATTATGGTGGATTCCCAGTACATCTAGTGCAGACGAAACTCGTGTCATATGTTCTCAGGACATTTTCTAACCTGAATAGCGCTGAACTCCAATAATCTCCACAAACTCTTTGAAACCCTCTTCCTTTCCCAGATCAATCTCTCGCGAAGGTTCTTACGAAGGTCCATCCCCGCAGACGGACTAAGGCTATATAATGATATGGACTGTGTTGCGATAATCGCCTGTGTGTTAAGCACCATCCGGGTGCATTCCCATGACCTAGCTAGCCTTTTTATTGTCCACGATAAAGCATAGCTTATTTGCATTCCTATGACCTGACTGGGCTCTTTGCCGGCCGCGACAAAGCATAGCTTGCGCGTGGTATCTTCTCCTAGGATATGGCGAAAAAGCTCATCACAGAGATCTATGTAGCCTAGTTTGGCTACCTATGTACTCTCGAACCCCTTAATTTGGGCGCAAAAGTTTGTCTGACAGGTTGCCAAGCAAGCGAGTGGGCTTATAGAGGACTGTCTTCGATTCTGGAGCGCTTGTTTGATGACTATGGAAATATCCAAGGACTGCGTTGTTGAGGTTTTCGTCAATGGCTGCGGCTAAGTGGCGTGGGTATAGAGATCGGTGCTGCGAGTCGAGCGTTGAGAGCATCGATTGGGGAGCAGGTGAATGAGGCAGTCTGGTCTTTCATCGATCGGTAGAGCAGGCACGTAGTGCCGGGATCTGCCATGGTTCAGTCGACGACTGGCTGTATTGTTTTGCGAAGTACCCGCGCCAAATCATGCAACCGGCGAACCGGTATGCTGGCATAGGGCCGAGGCCTTGCAAAAGGTATGGTGCCCTTATCCACCCGGCCTACTTACGCACACTCCGCAGAACATAGCGGAGGGCGGTAAGATCAGAGCACTCTTCTATAATTGATGTGCTGTCATCAGCCGCTCATCATCCATATATCTAATCACCATTAGCTCGTCTTCCTTGGGATCGCGTTTGAGACTGACCTCGCTCAGCGGGCTGTCCAAAAAGTTACAATGATCGTGTGCCACGAAACTCGCAAAGCGACTCATGAAGCAGTCCATTTATATAGAACCTCCATGGTATTCATGTCTGGATCTGCCGGAATAGATGTCACTATAGCCTCTAAGGTGACCATAGACATAACCATGATCGGCTTCAGTCATGTATCCTGATGATCGAACTTGAAAGAGCCCCCAGCGACCATGGTCAAGGTACATATCAGGCGGTGCATTCGCGCTCTGCCTTCGCGCCCCTGCTAGACTCCCCTCATGATGGTCGTAAGTGCTTTGTTCTCTTTCGAGGATCCAGTCACTGCTGGTTGGTCTTCTTTGACAAGACTGTCCAGGACTGACGGTTGCAACTTAACACGGTGTGACCATAAACACTACCCAAACGCGACTGCAGACGACTTCTGTCTGCTGCGAACCGGCTGATCTGCTCCAGTCGTAGCGTCATGACGTCTTTGCGATTGAGGTTGTGTTTATATAGACGTGATTAAATGCTGAGGGAAGCCATTTGCTAGGTCCCTAGCGTGCCCTGGTCAAAGGTAAGTCCGTCGTGAAACCCGACTGCTGACGGTGATGTAATCGATCGGCGAACGCCTTAGGTGTGTCCATCCTATTTCTCGTCGTGTGGCCATGGAGATGGCCAAGATGATACGCATTACCTTGCGCTTAGGTGTCGCTGCTCCGACGCCCAATAGAGTATAGAGACCGCCACCATTCCCATGGGAGCTTCTGAACGTGGGGAGATCGCTTCGATGTTGTGTAAACACGATGACTAAAATGTCAAAATTAGCAAATAAATGTTAAAAGATGATAAAAAGAAAACTTACGGCTAATCTTGGACTAGCCCATAGATGAGTTGAGTGCCAAATATTCATCGTGTGCGGCCTTTGCATCTCTACGTTTCCTGCGGAGCCTCCATTGTCTACCTGTTCAGCTATTCCGGTATCATTGGCCGAACATGATGTGTCTCTCTGCACACCACGCTTTTGCTGCAGTTGTTGTCTAATTAGACGATGAGGCTTCGTTGGAATCAGGGCACGAAGTGGTCTCATTCTCGCTGGGTGATGTTTAACTCCCCTACCAAAAGCGAGGGGGCAAGGTGTAGTCAATTCGAGTCTTGAATCGTTTGCTTCGACGTACGATCTCGGCACTGTCGCTCGGTAGACGTCTGGAGGGGACGGCATCTGTGTCTTGCGTGTCGGTGTCAGCCGAATCGATCAATGGTGACAAGGGATGAATCTTGGAGGTGGTACCATCATCGACCGAGAGTCCAGTCTGTGTTCCTTCCTCGTCCTCTTCGTCACCGAGGCCCGAGTCATGCCTGGGAAGAGGGTCATCCTGAAGAGCCCCATCTTCGTTGGGCGAGTTCCCTTGCCGTTGACGCCGCGCCTTGACTCTTTGGACACTGAACCAACAGTTTCTGTAGAGTGTCTTGAGTTCCGCAATGCTGGAAGGATAGGCCGGACCGGTTTGGGCGCCTAGAAATACTTGGTAGTGAGTCTCACAGCTAATATGCATCCCCCCCTGACCAAGACTATCCAGGGCGTCGGTGAGGATGGTGAGGTCCAAGGCCGAAACAACGAATGGATCGGTAGCAACTCGGGCACGTCGTGCAGATGCACCGGCCATTCGCCATATGGCAGACAACAACTCTGCTTCTGGTGTTGACCAACCTCCTCGCTTCAAATTATCGCGTTGGTGAGCCTCGTGACGGAATCCAAAGGGTTTGTCGTTGGCACTTGGGTCGAGGATAATGTTAACCAATCTTAGCAAGTCAATATCCGACTGTTGGAGCGGATTACGGTCATCGGTACGGCAGATGACGACCCATTTGATGGCGAAGAGCATGAATGAATATGCCTTGATGCCTTTCCACATAGGATGGGCCATAATGACGCTGAGCTTCCTAGAGAAGTCCGAAGACCAGACCAGACTGCTTGTCGACACCCCATCCTGGTCAATCAGGGCGGAACCTTGGTTGTCAAACTCAAGGTTTTGAATAGAGAAAAGGGTGAGAGGGTCTGCTTGGAAAAGGCGCAAGGAGGTGTCGAAGAGTGTACAAAGTTCCTGTGTATTGTCCGCAACGAGGTGGTCCATGGCGTTCATCAAAACAACGCCACACTCCCGAGAAAGCAGGTTGGATTCGTCGCTGGTCGTCCAGATGCCATCAAATATGGGAATATAGCATCCTGGGTGGCCGGGGCTCTCGTACCATTCTTTTCTCGCACCGCGTTGGTCTTTGTTGTAGTGCACTTCGGCGTTTCGCATACTCCGATGCCAGTCCTTATTGAGTTGCTTCCACGCGGATCTCTCCAAGGATGTGGTCGGTTGCCAGTGAGATACATCCTCGTTGGGCCGTGCTGGTTGGGTGTTTGTGGGAGGTGTATGGTCATTGTTGTCATGGCCATCCGGTATCTTGTCTAATTGGTCGAGTGCCATCCCTGAAGGACCTCGTGAAGTGTCTTGCGGGCGTCGTCGTTCGCTCACTCCAATGCTGGAGTCGGCAATGCCCAAATCTCCGCTTCTTTCGCGGTCAGCATCGCAGAAGTGTGTTTCATGATATCCATACCTTTCATTAGAACCTTTGGCCTGTCTGAAGCGTGAAGAGACAGGTTTACGTGGGTGTAGTCCCCGCGTGAGGCCTTTGGGGCGGCCTCTGGGGCGGCCTCTGGGTACCATCGGCATTCTCGTCGTTCTCGAGATTTTGAAGTGTGATCTTGCGAGGTGGTGCGAGGGAAAAGAGAGAGTGAGGAGCTTCTTCCTCTGTACATGCGAAGAATGAAGTGGAGATGAGTTTGCACTGGCTGTCACTCATCACCCACGAGCTGCCAACAAGGTGGCTTTTTGCAAACTTCGTCTGTGAATCACGAAGTCTCTAATAAATATTAAATTACAGATATTCACTAGGGTAGCGTAGCCATCCCATTTCACTTTAGCGGGCGAAGAGACAAACGGCAATCGTCTCCAAGGCTGCCACGACCAAGACGCAACCCTTGTATCCACAAAGCTATGATGGCAAGGGAACAAAGATTGAGGTCAGTTCCCGCATTTACCATAGCTGTCAGTCCGTTCCGTTCCTCAGAAAAACAAAGACCCAGCTAACAAAGGGAACAAACAGGGACAGGGCTGTATGCTACACTCACGTACACTTCGGTCGGCGCCGTGCTTGAAGGCTACATATCAATACGTGTTCCAAGTCAGGGGCAACTTGAAAGAGGAGGATCAGATGGAGAGCGAGGTTACCGCCTAAGAAAGCGCTGCGATCTAAACGTTTGGTTCATTGGTAGACTGGTTGAGGGGGGCACCCTCACGCTTCTTATACTTTCAATCCAAATGGTTCAGCTCCAAGTCGATTGGTAATTCTGTGTCCTTTCCTCTAGTACGAGATTGTGTGCCTACATACCTAACCCTCTTGGAGTCTATTCCGATTGAAATCTTGGGCTTCTTCCATACCTGCCAGTGTAGAACGTAGCATTCTAAAGTGTAGTGGCCTTTTAAGTGCCTAATGCTTTATCTTTCTAGAAGTCATGTTCTGTTCAACAATGATGCCATGGTTTTGACATGGTAAAAGTTGGCTTATCATGTTATTCTATGGAGTTTGAAAGATTCTTTGCCTGTTCCCAACATGACAGTTCACTTTTGAGTGGAACTGCCCGAGTTCTTCTCAGCTCCCCTTTGATCAACAGTTAAATGACACTTAGCATCGCATGGTTGATAGCAGGTATTCCAGATTTGTCTAAAGAACTACCACTTCTTAAGAACTCCACTCATTTATACACCGACTTTATGAGGCGAGATTATCCACTCATATCCTTTCTCAATGATATGCACCTAGTTCCCCCTCGATACTTGCATCCACAATGCTCCTGAACTGATCAAATAGCGGCCTTGTCTATCGTTTACTCTGAGTACTGGCTTATTGGCCAGTCTTATCATGGTGGACGCCATACATCGCTCCACAGGGTAAGCGCCAGTCCAATGTTACAGCGCAAAACTTGAGTCTCGATTAAGATCAATAACATGGGATGGAATATTGTTCTACGTGCTCACTCAATATTTCACAGGCACAGTTGATGGTTTGCGATGAACATGTCTTGGTAAGCTATGTACAGGAAGAAGTAGTGCAGAATGTTCAAATGTCCATCTTCATCGCCAAGACTGGTATTCCGCAACGGCTTAGTTGACGGTGAGGGAGTAGGCAGAGGTCTTGAGGACAGCGTTGGTACCTAAAATAGTTAGCAATTGAACATGAAATTCGTTAGGGAGCGTCACTCACCCTCGAAAGGCTCGGTACCAGCCTGGAAGCTGGTAGCAACGTAGCTGCTGGGAACACCCTGCTTGCTGGTAAGGTAGTTGAGGAACTCCTTGAGATCAGCCTGGAAGTTGCCCTGGTTGCTGGAGGCGACGAAAGAAATGACAGTCACGTCGCCGTTGGGACCCTTGTAGACGTCCCACTGGGTACCAGCAATGGTAGGGCGGTCAATGACTCCCTTGCCGGGAGTGGAGATGGGGAGGGCGCCACCGTAGGCACCGACCCAGATCATGATCTCGTAGGCGTTCTTGGAGGACGCAGTGGGGGCGAACCAGAGATCGTAAGAGACATTGGAGATCATGTTGGTTCCGGTGTATCTAACCAGTTAGATAAAGGCAAGTGTGAGAGACAGGGTTTCGTTTCTTACCGCCAGATCCATCGGGTGGCAACCGACTTGATGTCGGAGATCTTCTTGTTGATGTTCTCAAGAGCCACGTTGGAGTAGGACTTGACCTTGCCGGGACCACCAGCCCAGGTCCAGCTGGTGGACCAGACAAAGGTGTTGCTCTTGACCGAGGTGAAGGTGGTGCACTGAGAACCAGAGGTGGCATCGCCTCTGCCCCAGTTGTTGTGGTAGACGGTGTATCCCGAGGTGGCAAGAGAGCCAAAAGCATCACACCAGGTAGTGTCTCGCTTCTCGAGAGTCTCAGTGGGAGTGGTAGGAGTAGCCACAGCCGTAGCGGCAAGGAAGGCCGAAACAATACCAAAGAACTTCATGTTGACGAGAGTTTTTTGAGTAAAGAGACTATTGAAGATGAGATGAAGTTGAAACTGGTGATGAACAAACCAACAGAAACTTGGCATTAGGTGAATACTTATATAGGCCAGAAAGATCTACTATCTACCCGTCTCTGATAGAGTATAATCCTAGTCCCTTAATATCCGGGCTTCCTGAGATTGGCCCGTGTGTTGCACCTGAAACCCCCCCTGCTCGGCCAAGAAGTCGTATGCGGCAATGGGCCGTTTCCCGGGACCCCATCAAGTGCCGACAAAACCGAACCACATCAGGCTAAAACGGGTTCTTCCACCAATGGCGTAATTCGCCCCGGGCTTATTTGTTTAGAGTTGCATTTCTCGGGAGTTCTCCCAGCAATAGAAACCGGGCCTCGTGGCGTGAGGGGAGGTTGGAACGATTAACCTAGCTCGATTGAGCAGGTTCTCGGAGGGGGAATTGTTCGTTTCTAAAAGAGGAAGTTGACCATCTTGGAGCTATTCCTTTTGAGCGGGAGAGAGAAGGTTCTTCCGCCAGTGTTGGTTAGATCAGTAGAGTAGAGTTTATAAGATCACGTAAGGTTTTCGTATAGGACGGTCAACTTGCATATATTGAACTGTATTGTCTCGGGAACTCCGTGATCCTTGTATTGTTTCGCGGCTTTGAGCAGGGTTGATCCATCGCCTTGCCTGTTCAGCTCGTTGTGCATTATTCGTGAACAGGCATGCACAGCAGGTTATTAAGGTGCCCTATTGTAAATTCACCCTATTGTCTTTGTCTTTGTTTGTTCTGGCTGTTTGAATTTGTTAGGCTGTTCGGTGTACGTTAGCTCTGGGCAAGCTGTGTGAAAGATGGGCCGCGTAAGTGCTTGACATTTGAGAGACACAACCAAACATAATTGAATTACTGTTTATGTAAGTTTTCAACGAAATCAAAAGGTCTTTTGAGATTGTTAGGGTATCTCTAAACAGGATGGAGAAATCACGATGGAAAACCGGCAGAGTCAAACTATGAGAGCATAATTGTGTGCTTGGCTAAGTAGACGGTAAGACATGGAACTAATTTCTATGCAAGCCACAATCACCGTTTTGACCAAACTGTTGAGCTTTCATCACTGTTTACCATTCGTGCCTTCGTTTTGACCAACATGACGCACCCATCGGTCATTGGCAAACTCCGTTTAGAACCTGCTAGAAAGACAGCGACAAAGATTCTTTGCTCATCCTCACAAGTATAAATACCCCATGGGCATCCGAAAGATGTTCAGCCCTTCCACCTTCATTCAACACACCTTCATCTTTATGCTCAAGTCCGAACACAACCATCCTTTGGGTGGTTTGAGTCTATTATGTATAAGTCCTCTCTTTTACCTTTTATATATTCAGCATCACCTTCATAGTAGCATTATATACAGGACTGATTCACTCTCATTGACTCAATCAATGTTCCTGCTCTTTCACTGTCTTTGTGTCATAGACTCTGGTGTCGGCTGTCTGGACATGACGAACATTCAGTTTATGGATGTCACGTGAGGGCACACCCCCATATCTTGTACTTAGCCTCGCATCTGCTGATGGAGGAAACCCTCTCTACATCTTGACCTGCACATAATAATGCACACCTACCTTTGGTATCAACCTAGTTGTGTGTGCCTTGTGCACAGAAGGTCGTGATCCCCTCATCTCTCTCTTTTGGCCACTACAGACATCACGTACACTCAGGTTATGGATTTGTCGACCTTTGAAACTACGTCCTATTTTCTCTAATAAAATACCATCGCATAGACTTTAGTCGACAATTACTGGCACATTAACCTCCAAGGAAAGCAACTTGAAGACTTTTATACTAGTCTTGGGCAGATATTTTATAAATAATCAATTAAATGGCTATTAATTCCTTTGTCTGAGGAAGAGATGCAAAATTTCCGTCAGTATCTGAGCAGTGACCGAGCATTGTCAGGCACAACGCATATTTTATATAACCAGATCTCGTTTTTTTAATTTTTTTATTTCTTTCTTTACAAAAACAATCAAAAATTCGGAACAATGCCAGGGAACAGACACATCAGACGTCCCGTCCCTCGCCGAAGGGGGTTCGGTAATACCCTCCGCGCATGGCGACGTGCGCGCCGTGGGGCCTTTTCGCAGCAATCGTCGCGGCCGTTAGAGAGGTCCGTTCAAAATATCGCCAGTGAGGTATGCCGGCTAACAATGACTAGATGCTGCCAATGCTACAGCCGACTCGCGATGAGGGAAGGACACCGGAGTCTCCCCGCCCGAACGATGAGGATCTCCTAGATGAGTTCCTGCGCGGGCACGAGCAAGGCTATCGGTGAGGCCTTCGCCTTGGTCACGAGAGTGGCTATAGGCAAGGCCTTGCCGATGGCCTCGCTCGTGAACTGGCCTTGGGCCAGGAGAGGGCCTACCAGGCCACTGTTCCCCCTCATGAAAATTACCCAATGTCGTTTTGAACCATGGTTCTGTTCACTGCTAATTCATCATTCGGCTCTTTAGCCTGCATAACCTTCCCCATGGGAGAGAAGCACCTAGCCCACCTTCTTTTGTCGCTCCCAGAGCGAGTATTACGTTACTTGATTTCGACTGTGGATAGTCGTCTCCTGCTTCCTCAACAACATGTCCTTCGCCATTCGTCGATCATACACAACGCATTCCGGCGATTTAGATGTTCGAGTCGATAAGTTGCTGTTGTATCCAGCATTACCACCGCCTCCGCCGACGATGAGCTTGAGAGAGAAGACGTAAACGATTATATACCGGTTGAAGGGGAAGCCGAGGCCTCTACCACACACCAAGTAGATGAACGAGAGAGTTCGGACGAGGGGTACCTGCCTCGACGCAGAGGCGCTCCTCGACACCTACCTAAGCCGACGCCGAGAGGAACGTTCGCCTTAGCTGCCTCGAAGGGCGCCCTTCTGGCAACATCCACAGCAAGGTGGAGGATTGCGATGACGACCACCAATACATATATGCCACTAGAAGAGACAGTTCTCAGGAAAGGCACCGCTTTCTATATAGCGAGGGTTACTTCGCCGAATAGTTTGATGAACTGAATGGAGCAAATGACGACACCTTCAACTACCCGGACTCTAACCCGGAACGTTCCGATGAGGTGGATTGGAAGCAGAACTTCTATGATGTTGTTGACGCAATTTCTTGGACTCTTATTTGGGAGTGAGCAGGCTGACGAGACAACAACAACTTCCCTATGCACCAGAGGGAACCGGGATGCCGGATAAGGGATGGAGGTTGCGGGACGGGAACGGGGACCGCGCTCCAACTTAATGAGCAAAGATCGTGGAGCCCACTAAAATGAAAGCTCCCGATCTAACGACCGTGTCGATGACGAGTAACTGCTCGACGAGATTCTAGAAGGACATCTTCGCAGACGCCTTCAATGTTGCTTTCCCAGCCTCCAAAGAGGCCGACTTTCGGGCACCTCTCCTCTGATGGATACAGATCCGTTGATGGGAATAACGAGGGTGCCAGTATGGTTGCGCGATCTATGACTTCGTTCTTCCCGAACGGGAAGAGGCCGACATGAACCGTCTGGCCATCAGGGCTTCAAGCCAGCATTTAGTTCCCACGACGTAACCTTCGAAGAACTGAAGCGATGTCGTTTCTTGTTATATATACGGCCTGTCCCCGACACAGGGACTATATCCTGGCGTCGATAGCGGCGTGTACCACGGAGGGATACTAGGACGGGGTTACCGACTGGTCGCAGCCGAACGCGAGGATGCTTTCTTCAAGACTGAGGCTATTTCCTTCAGCCGATGTTCTTTTGCCGGATGTTCTTTGCCCAGGATGGGCAGCGCCTCACTGCCATCATCAAGGCAACCACTGGTTTGTTAGTGGTGTCCTCAACCATCTGTCATGGTTAACCCATCGGTCGACTCGCTATTATATACTCTCCCCGGGCGATGCGCCGCGCACAGCGCCGTGAGGTCAACTTTGGCCGTAATTCGCCAGGTCTGTCCTAAGCATGACCCTTAAGAAATAGCAGCTAATAATGACCAGATCCTTCTGACCCGACCGGCAAGTCTAGATATATACGACGAGGGGACGCCAGCGGAGCCTCCCCGGGCCACAGATTCCTTCGCGAGGAATGTTTGTCTTTACCCTCATTATATATTATTGTATTCTATCTCGATAAAGAGAGCATCACACGTCATTCAGCGTCCAGAAGGCGAAGGGGCCTCTTCTTATATAGACGGGAAGCCTCAAGCACACGCATTTCCCAGACCTCGGGTTCCTCCCCCCCTCCGCTTGGCGCGCTAGCAGGCCATGGATGCATTCGATGCCGCCGCCGTGCGATGATATGTTAGTCCCACACACGTCCATTCAGAAACCTGAGCTAATAGTCATCAGATAATACCAGAATGGAACACCTACGAGGAAAGTGGAGGGAGTACAGTCGAACAACTCCTCGATGATTACATCCCTGGTCTTCGACGGGGACTCCACCTTGGCCACGCGTGGCTAGGAGCGCTCATATCGCCAAGGCATGGCTGCCGAGTTTACATATGGCTTCGATAGAAGCCAGCTGGATATGGGGACAGCCCTCGCAGGGACCAAGACAGGGCGTGCGAGGCCGGATTTGATGATGGCACTATATATCGTAGCGACCGGGACTGCAAGGTAAAAGCTCTGCCCTCCGTGACAATCCCTACGTGTACACTCGTTTGTTCCCCTTTTTACCTATACTAACAGTTCATATTAGCAGAAATCCCACACTTACTACGTGGATGTACCCAGACCTATAAACACCCAAACTGTCCACGGCCACTTTCATCATCAAGGTGTGTCAAGAGGATATCACCATTGCACTTTTTGCCCCGTACAAGGCTCTATAGCCCCCGTTCATCTGTGAGTGGTTATATATAGTAACTCACCAGCGTCACGTTTGCCACCGCGTTCAGGGCTCGTGTGTGTGCTTCTTCGAAACCCGTGACATTATCGCGGGCGATCAACGTTTATATACCATTCTGGCCGTGTGCGTCAGGACGTTGTAAGCTCGGGATGCTTCGTTGGATGGATACACCGCGGGCCCGAGCAAACCTGTCGAGGAGATGGTCAGACATTGACCCGGACGACGATTTCGGCATTCTGGATCAATTATTCACGACGTCTTGGAAGAGGGCGCAAACACTCTATTTTGCTGTAGCGACCGGCAATCTTCAGATGGCCAGACTTCTTATTGAAGCTGGCTCCCCCTTTACAACACACCTCGGCTCGAGGAGGGCCTTCTTGAAACCCAGGCCCTATCCTTCAACGAAAGATCTGATTGTTTTCTCCCGTGCGCAGCGAGAATAGGGGCAAACAGCCTGAACAAGTTATGTTGCCTTGCCGGTAAGTGTTCTACTATCGGTTAGTGAAGCTCTTCTGACAGGTAATTACAAGGGGCAACAAGTGCAAGGCCGTCTGGAAGAGTCGGGTTGAGTTAGAAGGAATGATCCCTTTTCTCCGTGACTACCAAGAGGGACCTAGCCCCTTGGTACTTTCTTAAACCGCGATTTCCATCGTTTGACGCTTAATTCTGCCTAGACTCTCCAGCAAGCCACACCCTCTCAAATCCACCTTCTCATCTTCCCAAGGGAAGCTTTATTTATATACTATAGAATCGTTCACAGGAGCCACGGCATGCCATAGTCACGGCAGTCACTGGAGCGACCCCAACATCTGTACCAAGTATAACCGTCAAAGAAAGCGACCCGATAGTTGTGACTCATCTGCGGACTACAAAAAAGAGAGGGACCGAGACGACAGTACCGACGGATACGCGGTTGACCGAGGCGATATCTATCATTCATCCCTGGAACCGATGACCTCTGACCAAGCTCATTCGTTGGGCAGCAACCCTTTCAGCGAGTAGCATTCTTTGGATTCTACTATATTTCTCAGTCGCATGAAACTCTGGGCGTACTTGAAGCCTTTTCCCAGGTTCCTCTGGGACGAGTAAAGGGACGAGGAATCCCCTTTCAAGGAACGGCGACTGGCCACGCCGTTAAGCCTTCAACATAGGATTCAATCAGCATAGGTGACCTCGGCCCGTATAATTGTCTTCACCTGCTGTACTCCTCGCGGTCGTACGTACGTTGAGACGCTATCTGGAGGACCTATTCGCATTCTCCGCACGGCCGAGTTCTCCCCCCTCCAAGCCATGTTCGGATGCCAACCATCGCGGATGATGCCGAAGGTAATTTTTGGTATTCGTAGAGCCTGAAATGTACCTTGGGTCGGGAACCTATATAATCACCTCCTCCGGGAGATACACCACGTATGCCATGAGATTGCTCCATCGATTGCAGGCGTTGTTAGACAGCCATCAAGCAAGACGAGCCGGCAGTGAGATCCCCAAAGACACCGTGCAAGTCTAGCGCGTCGCCAACAGGTGGGTGGTTGCACTTCTTTGATTGAGCAAGGATGCCCGATAGCCAGTGATCTGGCTGTATATACCACACAGTAAGAGTTCTACCTGTTCATTATGCCCTTCTAACTCTTCATGGTAGGGTGTTTAGCAAATTCCAAAGGATGGTTCGATCAATCATCGCTTCATTTAGCACGGTCTGCGATGGATTCGCCCTGAGGGAGGATATCTAAGGCGTCCCAGAAGTGCTTGGATGTGCCCTGAGAAAGCGACAGATATCATCGAACTTGGAGAAGGGGAAGCATGACATCTTGAATTATATATACGGCCGGCGTAGTTTTCTCGACGGTAGGCCTGGCAATTCAAGATTGGAGTCGGCAACGACGCTCTGTGGTTTGGGGACAGACGTGAATGAGTCGGGGAGTTTGGAAGTTCGTGAGAATCAGATATTGGGGTGCGCAGATGGAGATACATAATCTTTCTTGCCAGAAGGGTGTCGGCACCATACGTGGGCATAGATTAGGCTGACGATCCCTCACTACGCCATCTTACTTCATAGCAGGTATTACCTAGCCCTAATCTGGGCCTATAATAGGGTTCTGTCTATGTTAAGATGACTTTTGATGCTCACATTCAGGAATTTGCTCTAATCCGACGTATCTTTCGCATCGGGTCAGTCGTTGCATCTCCCTCCCATTGAAGAACTTGCCATTCCTTTCTTTTCCAGAACGTATAATGGCATATATGCTTGCCCCCTCCTCTTGAATAGCAGTCAGTTTATTATACCAAGTATCGGCCGCCGCGGTATCGTGTGCAAGTGTGCCATAGATGAGGGACTTTATCGCTCCACGAGGGACTTCACGAGGGATGCTGTGGAGGGAAAGCCACATGTCCCAACCAGCCAGGTGATCCTTTCCAATGTCCTCACGCGTCCATCACATTTCAATGTGGGCATGGATGAACTCTGGATCATCTCTCAGCTCCTTTAGCAGCCGAGGTAACTCTTGGGATGGCTGATAGAGTGAGTCGTTGGACTCCAGCACCTGACCAGGCACAACTGTGTCGCCTCGCCCGGCGTTAGCATTTCTGCTGTTAATGCTGTCGGATAAGCCATAGTGGTGTTTTTGAATGATTGGAGAGAGTTTGGGTGTTTAGATAGGGGTCAGATTGAGGACTCGATACATGGCAGGATGCCATCCTGGACGGCTCGAGTGGTGGATGACCATGGTGTTAACGGACTGTCACTTTAGTATTCCCACGAGCAATAAGTAAGAAATGAGATTACATCAAGCCCTTGTTCAAAACTTAGTTATAATACTGGGCGTGCATGTTGACATCCGTGATTATGGGCGCTGCTTTGTGCTGGCCTCAATGATCAAAGTGCTACAACAGTTTGCCTCCGTACCATTTGAAAGGGTTCATTCAGTCGACGGCCATTAGCACATCCCATACGAAGGGAAAACGCAATAGAAGCCAACATCAGGGTCACATCCGCTCAATGTGATATAAGGCCTAGATGTACAACGAACCCCTTGGTGCTATGCCTCTGGACCGTGCGACCGGGCATTTTGGACGCCACCAACACCTCGGTGCTTCAAGTGACATGCATGTTTGGCTGAGGCCTTGACATCAGCGACCATCCATCTTATCTGCCATGCCGATCAGAGCTATACTGCCTATTCCTTCTGCCACCCCAGTGTTATATATGCACGAAAGGCGAAGATACCTTGCGAGAGTTCCGCGGCGATGTTGAGGCTCGATCGGCAAAGTGTCAGGTGCTCTTGGTTAGAGAGATGGCTGCCGATACCAACGTCAGTGCTAGCACTTTCTCTGTCCGATATAATGACGAGGAGCTATTGGATTAGTACATCCGGTCGTGAGAGGGGCCTTCGCCGCTTTATATAGGCCATAAGTAGAAAGGCAGTGACCAGAAGCAGCTCAAGCCCAGGTACAGGATCAGAAGCAAGGGTCTTTAGCTCAGACGCCACAAACATTGGCACCTGGGACTTGGGCACAGGAAAGCCGTTGAAACTGGGGTGCCGAGGGCTATAATTTACAGGCTGATGGGACCACTCACGGCTGTGTCGTCTGCAACGGAGACCACGAAGGACGATTGCCCTGAATATCCTAAGCGAATTTGGATTGTCAGATGACACTTCAAAATCTCGAGAATGACCATGGCAAAGACAGAGAACTCGTCTGGATTAGGTGCGACGTCGTCAGAGCGCCTGCAAGAAATGCCGGATTCTTCAGGCATCCAAGAGTCCCAAGCACAGAGACAGACCGACGGCTCTGGCAGATGGTATGGATATCTCGAGGCAGATTAAAATGACGCTGACCGTTTTAGCGATGAACAGATGGGCAATGGCGAAGGCCGCAGTCAAAGGCGTCGACGCCCACGTCGACGCCCACGTCGACGAGGACGAGGACGAGGGCGCCCACGAGCCTCTGCCGAAACAGCACCTCCTCAAGCCGATAGCGTCCCAGAGGATGACGAGGATGACGAAACCCAGCCATAACACGCTGCCTCGGATGATACATCTCCAGTGTATGATTCTACCGAGAGTCAAAGTAGGGTAAGCTCCTCCCAACTCCTCACGGGGACCCCAGCCGCTTGAACCCCCATCACTCTAGTGATCTATAGGATGCTACATACAGAGAATCTATACCTGTAATAACCTTGACTTAGTTATTACCCGTAACAGCGCCCCAGATCCAGGCTGCCCAGCTGCCTAGCACGTATACCAACAACATCAGGAAACAAGCCTTGCTGATCAATCTACCCCTCTCGCCCTTGGGTCCACCGAATCGTTCCTTCCTCCCGTTGATCATATCTCCGAACCGAATTCTTTGCTTTCGCGTGAATTGCAAGATTCGGAGGTCAGTGGCCCACCAGCATCCAACCAACATGGCTAAAGACACAACGGTAGAGGCGGTGGCGAGAAACACGTAGACGATTGTGACACGGTCATACGAATTATTATCAGCGTCTTGAATGACGCCAGTAATAATGCGAATGATGATGTTGGTACTGATCCAGGAGTCAGTTGCATGACACTTGGTTTGGAACTCATAGACTTGACATACGCATTATTCATTGTCACCTTGGCAGCATAGGCAGTGCCAAAGACATCTTGATGCCACATACTGGTCCGAATTCCCTCAACGATGGTCACCGGACCAAAGGTCTTGAAAACGGCGTAGACTGCGTAGGAAGCTGCAGCACTGCCAGTTGTCGTCCCCCAGTTGATAAGTCCCATTGACAACAGCATTCCAGTGCCACAGATAAGCATCTGCGTCACACGATGGCCGTATATATCGATGGCAGCACCGATAAATGGACTAAGGAAGAACCCTGCAAAACAGATCAGCCTCGTTGGCTTGATATAACAACAAGGGTTTGTGGATGGCCTACCGGCATACTGAGACAACGATGCGTACCAACCAGCCGCGACGGCATCAACTCCGAAACGGTGCTCGGCAAGCTCGGTCGCATTCTGAGAGTAGACATTCGAACAGCTTGTCTGCACCATGGAGAAGAGCATGATGGTCCAAAACACCCAAGGCAATTCGAGGATTTTGCGGAACTCGAACTTTCGGTTGTTCTCGACAAGAAGCTCCCCCGTGGCAGGATCAGGTGGTGCCCGGAAGCGCTTATGGGCAAGCTTGGTAAAGAAGAAGAAGACGAGTGTGCACACGTTTGTGAAGACGGAGACGCAAGCTCCGATCCAAAAGACCCAGGCAAAATTTCCGAGGTTCTCAAGAGACGTTAACCAGGCGGCTACGATGAAAGGATGAGGAAGTTAGTTACCTTGGAGATGACATTGGCCGTAGAGCTCCCAACAAAGCCGCCAATTCTAGCTATACCAATTTGAAGACCAATCGTAGTCCCAAATCCTCCACCAGGGGGAAACCATGCTGAAAACACTCTGTAATAAGCAATTTGTGTGGCGATGTCGCCTAGTGCTGCGACGATTTTCCCAACGATCATCAGTGGATAGGACTTGCAAGTCGCTGCGCCTGCGATAACGAATGCTCCCGCAGTCATGATCAAGTTTCCATAGAGCATAGCCCCTGCCAATTCGTTAGATACAAGTGCTCTTTGACAAGATAAGAGGTTGAATGATGGAACATACCAGCTCCACCAATCCTGTCTGTCATAACGCCAGAGAGCATGGTTAAGAGAGTGACCAAGAGCTCTTCACTAGCTTCTAACAACGCAAATTGCGTATTGTTAATGTCCAACTCTTTTTTAACCGTGCTCTTTAACGACGAGGTCAGCCTAGCAGACCAGGAAGCCCCGAAGCTAATGAGACAGATGAGCAGGACCGAGCCGAGTTTCCATTTGGCTGGAACAAATGGCCGGCTATCAACATCATCTCCAGAACTTGAGTCTGGCGATATGTTTGGATCGCCTGGGACTTCTTGGGGTGTTGCAAGACTGGCTTCTTTCGAAGCCGAAATGGGGTCTTCCTTTGTATAATCAACAACAGCCATGGTGAAAAGGTCGACTCTCTGAGATGCTGTAGTCTGAAGGAGTAAAGGTCGGGCACAATACGTAGGAACAAGAGGGACGGTATTTATATCGAATACTAAAAGAAGTGCGACAGGCAGCTTTTCCACAACCCAGATCAGATAACAGCGGCTTCCCGGTATCGGGGACTCGTTTCGTGATCTAGAACATCTTGTTGTTCTACATGTCTAACCAAGCAAAAGTTTATCAGTAATTAAGTGGATTCTAGAAGATGGGTAAGGTCTTGGCCTGCATAAATCGCTCACATATACATGAACACAATCACGCCGAAGATGGTCCACCACTGTCTCTAATGACTGCCTCCCACGCGGCAAAAGCGTTGGTCTGGCGGCTATCCCTTAACCGAGGAACTAGCGCGCTATGGGCAGCATCCCAATCTTGTTTAAGCTTGGATTTAGAGTTAACTATACTGCTCGCCCCTGTTCCGCTTTATGGCACCATGCGAGCGGAACTGGCCCGTCGCCATGATTAAACATCGCCAACGTTGGTCGGCTTGGGCCCGAGGCCATCCATTGAGCTCTCCTGATTGCGTACTTGTCTCGAGATTTTACCGTGAGGGGCCCCTCAGTGCGGCCACTTGATCAATCGAAACTGGACACTTAACATCCAGCTCGTGGATAGACATACTGAAGTTGACTCTTTTTGTTCACCCTTCCAGATAAGAAGCCCGAGCCAGTCACTCAGCAGCGAATGTAGCCGGTTCTTAATCACTGGGCGGCTTTCCCTGCGTCTGGCTTTGACTTACCTTCTTGAGCTCCGTCGGCACCAAACGGGCAACGGGTTCGGATTCGGTTGACCAACTGGGTGATCTTATCACGAACTACAGCAGTTATCAAGCCAGTCTCCGTGTCCTTGCTGAAGGACAGGAGAGCCGTGTTAAAGGTAACTTTGAAGCCGTTGTGAGAGGCATGGCGGATTAAGATGGGCTCGAGAAGAGTCTGAGGAATATCGACAGAGTCGCGGGGGCTCGCTGTCTCATAGTCGCCCTACACAGTAGATGTTAGAGTCTAGGCAACTTCCAAGGTGACCATTGGATGGTCTAACCTTTCTCGCTAGATCATTACCCCAGGAGTAGAGCCTCGCGAATTCGTCGCCAGCCATACTGTGACACCATCGGGTGTGTGTCATGCAATGCCCCTTGGAGGTGACTTGCATGACGTCTCTGTCGAGTCCAATGTCGCGCAAGCATTCTATGTCCTACCCGTGAGCCAGGTACACGGGGCCTACCTTGTGATCAAAATATCGACTTACTTAAGGCTGCCATGTTAGTGATGTGCGCGCGGGGCGTGTTGGCTGTGCCGGGTGCCGCTCCTATCATGATGCCTTCCAAGCCTTGGAGCTCGCCATGTCAGCCAAAAGAGACATCTTGGCGGAAGTCATTGTGTCTTTTACCAACGATAGGATGCTAAGAAGCATGTCAGAAATGCTCCTGAAGGGCCACACCCAACAATGAGACACTCGGTGTCGGTCACGCCCCCCTGATCATCTGTGCCCCGGTTGGTCTGCATTGTTGTTCCCACTTTCTTCTCTCAACTCTTGAAACGAAGTCAACGGCGGATTCCCCGAGACTTTTTCAGCCATGAGTAAGTGGTGGATAGCCAGCAAGGTGGGCTTCACCTTTCGTCCGAGGATCGTCCAGGACAAGTCGAGGACCTGGGCATCGGACAAACATGGCTTCAATCACAAGAATAGATCTGCCGTCTACGGATATGGAAGCAGGTAAAGGACCATGATAATTCTTCCCTTCTCTGCTCTCAACTTCATCGTTGACGGAGCACTCACTCGGCTGTCGCCCCGCTCGCCCAAACAATGTCGACCACCAAGTACACTCTCCAAGACGTGGCCGAGCGAAATAAAGACGGTACGGTCTACTTGGCAATCCATGGCAAGGTATACGTACAACTGCACTTCATTCATCGAGAATCATCCGCTTCATTCCGCTTCCCCTTTGCTGCCTACACTTCTTCACAGAGTCTTTCTGACAGACACACCAGAGGCGGCGCAGAGGCCATACTGGAATTTACAGGCACAGATGCCTCGCAGATGTTCGACGAGATCCAACATGGCAGCGATGTGATCGAGATACTCAGCACGCTAAGCTCGAGAGTGGTTCCGGAAAGGTAGGGCAGCCTTTTCTCCTATTACGCAGAGCGAGTAAGCATTCTGACCAGGGCAATACAACACCGCTTAGGGCGAAAACGAAGCGAACCAACATCTATCTCAGAAGAGGCCCTTTGTAGGAGCCGACAGGAGAACAGTAACATCCTTGGACTCTATGTTGACGACTCATAAGCTATGCGGATGTTACCCTACCTATACTAGCTTCATGTTATGCATCACCAGAACACTCTCCATTACATTTGTCCTCTCCAGCGACACCCCTCCCTTGACATCACTCTCATCAGCCTCCTCACAAACCTTCTCCCTCCTCTCAACCACGATGAGTGGCAGACCCACCGTTTCCAAGCAGCCTGGGAATCTGTTGGAACCTCAGATACCCCTGATTCAACACTTGGTCCGTCTGCTGACTCAGTCGCTGCCGCCACACATCTAATGCATATATATGCAGCCGCCGCAGATCCTGATTGTGCCGCTCCAAGTCCTTGACCCGCTGTCGCAGTAGATGCACGTTGTCACGTCGTCGTGCAATCGGCCCTCGAGCTGTCGGGTGTTTCTATCCTTCTCCGAGATTTGTTGATCCTGCCGTTGGATCTTTGCCTCTGTCTGAGAGATTTGTCTATTCCGCTGCTGAATTCTCTTGTCCATCCGCGAGATCTGCTCATCTCACTGTCGTAACTACTGTCGTAGCTGATCCACTTGCTCGCTCAACTTCTGCACTTGATCGTTCTCATTGCTCCTTTCGACAATGGTCAAGTCTTGGGTAGTCGCGGTTGTCTCGTTGGCTGGAAGGTGGTGCTTCTTTGTGTCAGGGGCACTGTCGCCTGACTGTGAGACCTTGACAAGATCTCCCTCAAAGCTGTAGACAAACAGCCTGCCACCTGTCAAAGGATTGGGAGATCTCCGTTAGTTCATCCGTTTCCGCGGGGCATTTCCATAGTAATGGCGGAGTATTGCCCAGGTATCCAACTAGACAGACACGAAAGGTAAGAAGCGATTCAGGAGATCAGGGTAACGTCGCTTACGCTTACGCAATGTATGCCAAAACATCTCATTAACCAGCCATTAACTGCTCCACGCCAATGTCTGTAGCATCGTCTTTAATCAACTTCATAGCTGCTTTTCGTTCAGCCAAGTCACGCAGCTCTATCTCCTGCTTCTCCATATCACCATGCGGCAAGCGCCACTTCAGATAGGTGCGTATGTACTGGCGTCTTTCGTCGAGGGTAGGGTTGTCGCCGGTCCATTGCATAGGAAATCTCCATAGTTGAACATTGAGGGGATCACACGATGAATTATCGCGTCGGGGATACTATAATCTACCATGGTGAAGTTTGGGTGGTGGTGGTTAGGTGATGATGATGAAGAAGAGAATGAATGAGCAGAATTCTCTGCCAAACCCTGCTTGACTTGCAGAAAACTTCAAAGGCCTTTCGTTATTGGAATGCCTTTGCTCGTAACGGGGTTGGCACCTCAGTACAGTCTTGCCAGTGCAAACGACCGTCGGTCAGTGTCAACTAAGGGCATGGCCCCTAATCACCACCTCAGGCATGAATTCAAGCTTTATGACGTCGTGATGTGACGCGTATAGGGATAATTACGCATTGGTCCTCAAATCGGGTGAATAAAGTAGCCGGCACGTTTGGGCAGTGATGGGCGATGCATGCAAGGATAACCAGGCCCCTATCATGTCCATGGTGGTTTACGTTGAAACAATCTGGCCAATACACTCAAAACTACCGCTATCATAAAAACCACCAGCTTGAATAATCTCAGTGTTAGTTTTGATGCAACGAATGCAGCAAAAAACGCGAGTGTTGTGGTGATGATGTTGTTTGTTTGCACTGCGCTAGGTATCAATCTCCGGAACTGTTTGACCGAAAATTCACTGCAAACCCTTTTGGGTTATTTTCTAATTCTCTCAATTCGAAATAATTATCTTGTGTTCACATTCTCTTCATCTTTCGGGCACTTTTTGTCCTGTTCTGTTCCAGATTGTTCAATTCACCACACTCAAACACCAACTCTTTATCACAAACATTAAACATCTCTCTTCTCTACCACGTTTCTTTTCATTTTCTCATCGCCACCTTCTCGTCTGTATCATCTATCGTCTTCTTCTCCTCGTCATCATTCCAAGATGAAGAAATCAACATCGCCCGAGTTGTTCACCCACCGCCGAACCCGCGACATCTGGCCATCGATCAAACAACCCAGACATCGCCGCAGCCGCAGCAAGGGTTCTCGCGCATTCCGCCACCGTGCTCTTCAGAAGATCGCCATCCAAAAGATCAACAAGAAATGGCACAAGGCTTTTGTCCAAGCCCATGGCTTCTCCAATCCTGTTCCTCCTGAGTACCCGCGAGAAGAATTTATAGACGCCGACCATCACCTTCGCTGGGCCAAGAGTAGATCTTCTTCCTTGCCTGGACCCGGAAGTCGATGGGATCAATCCATGTCCAAGAAGGAGTTGGACGACACTGCGGATAATCGCCCCAAGCTTCTTCTTCTTTGGAAGCTGTGTTTTCGCCTGCACCGGAAGGATCCCCTCTACCTCTTCAACTTTTACGCCAACGACATTGACTTTATCGACGAGCCAAGCGACGATTTGCTCCGGAACAACGCCGAGTGGAACAAGGACCACCTTTTGAGCGAAGACTTTTGTGACAAGCTCGTCAGGATCATGGCTCATCCGATGAGCAAGGACTTGTCCTTCATGCTGTTCCTCCTCAAGTGGGCAGTCATCTGTCGCACCGACGACCGCCGTGGTCTGAAGGAGAAGGACATTGAGATGCTTGACTCTCTGCAGTGCCACATCGATCCGACTCTTCACTCTGATCCGCTTGGAGTTCGTCACGAGGATTTCCAGCAGGAGATGTGGGAGAGTGGTGGATGGCCTACCGTTGAGGCTGAACTTTTGTCCATTATCTGGCAGAAGGCGACGCCCTCTGAAATTGGGCATGTTTGTCTTGATGGAGTGCCTTACCAAGTCACCCCATCTGACCTCGACACCATCATCGAGGCACTCGGTGCAACCGTGGGAGGAGTCAAGTTGGGCTACGGCATCGACTTTGAGGTCGTCACCCGATTGACCTCGAAGGATCACCCAGTTGGGCCGGAGGAGTTGAAGGCGGCGTTCAAGAAGGCGTGGAAGGTGGTGGATATGCTGTGATGAGCGAAAGAATGAGCGTGGGGCATTGGTGAAGTAGAGAAAGGAATTTGGGTCTTTTAAATAGAGAGCCATCAGAATGAAGACTCGCATATTGACATATCAGTCTACTCCCCTGGTTGCACATCTGTGAAGGAGCCTTCGGGCACCCGTAGTTTTACGACAAGGGAAACTCGGCAAGGGATTCCGGTAGTTAGAAGACGTCGCCCTTTAATCACCATTTCTGGTACCCTACTATTTCTGGTGATCACCCTGGAGACATTTCGTCGACTTGTTCCTGTTCAGCCGGGCCAGACGAGTGTCACGCTCATCGCTACCATAACGTACTTCATTGCAGTCCTTGTTCTTCAGGACGCAGCACGCACAGCGGCGGCTACCATCTATAGAGAGGTTTAGCCATCACGGTGATGTATGGCAGCGCGCTCTTATAGTAGTAACGGCATTCGTGAGTCTCGAGTGGGCCGAGTCTCGTGTGTGTGTGGCACATTGTGCGACCACCCTATCTAATCTCATATCATTGTCCGCCGTTAAGCAATCGGCTTTTCGTTTGGCCAAGGTCAATGTAAGAACGAGACGAGATCTTACTTGGCCCTCACCAGAAGCTTTTGGGTTATTACCGTCGTGATGGAGAATTCTGGTAGACTATGGGTTGGATAGAGAAAGTTACCTACTCGATTAGAGGGCCTCTCGTGGTGCCGCCGTCGCTGATCTTTGTCGGGATCGTGAATCTGGCGTAGGTTCGGGTCATTTCTTCGTCCGCGCCCTCGATGTACGGTTCGCGCGGGTATCTTCCCTCTGTCGGGTCCATCATATCGGTCGGAACGAGTGTTGGGAGTTTGCCGTACTCGGCTTCGAGTGCCCGTCTGTCTGCTACGGCTGTGTCCCATTCTCTGAGTCGTCCTTCTATGCGCTCGATGAGCTTGCGTCTGGTTAGTTTGTTGTAGTCATGACTGTTGCTTTCCAAAGCCTTCATCCACGACTGACTGTCAAGGTTTTTCATGGACGTTTTTTCCATGTCGGCTGCCGCAGGCCCGAAAAAGGTCTCATGATCAGGCTGGTACTGCCTTTTCTCCCAAAAGATGCGCAAGAATAACTAGTTCTCGAATGTCATCTTGGATGCACTGGCGTAGTGGCTGAGGGTTCTTGTGGATTTGGCTCATGCGCCCTTAAATATGAAGCCTTCAAGATCAACCTTCAACTACCGCAGGTCCACATCGAGAATGTTTTATTCTTTACAATTGAATCAAGTCCCTATAGTATAGATGTAAATACTTCAAACTACCGAGCATGAACCATCAAAAACGAGCACTTGATCCCATACTCGACCCCCACGATGCCGAAGATGAATACTCCCAAGTCCAGTCCAAGGAGAAGGGCGAACGCAACGCAACCATCAACCGTTATTGTCACTCACTCTTGACGTCAACCTTGAATAGGCAAACGCATGTCAAGTCGTTGGGCTGTATCTGAGGGTAATCTGAGTTGGGCTGTCAAGAGGTGCAAACGCATTCCCTATTGTTGTATTGCACCGTTGACAGCTGCCGCCAGCTGCCAGGAACTTGATCTTCCAACATAAAAAGACTCTTTCTCTCACTAAAAACTTTCACCATCAACCTCACCCCAACAACCACACTCACAACTGACATAGCCACCGCTCTTACTTTTTTTCTTCTATCCCTATCGACATAATCGTACCTTATTGAACGATGTCCGTCAACGAAAACAATCCCGACTCTCTGATGGAGGAAGAGGAAGATCAACCCGAGTATGTGTGGCACGTATATATTACCATGCGATGGGAGCTACAGGCTCCTGATTATCCTCGCCGTCAAGTCTCGGTTGAAGCGCGACCGGAAAGCCTAGAGGCGGCGAGCGCTCGCGGGCTAAGAATCCCATATAGCTTCGAACTCGATCCCCGCGAGGCCGTACACGGGATCCGGTTTATCATGATCGCACGCGACCCTTCGATCGCCATCAGGCCGGTCATCGCCTGGCTTTTGAATGAGCGAATGGAGGACCTCGAATCCGGCAACCGTTAGTCAGGTACGCGGGTAACGGTTTACCTTCTCCCCATTCATCACTAACGTTTGCGACAGTCGATCAATAGTCTGCAAATACTCTCCGACCGATAGCAAAGGGTACTACGGTTCTAAGGGGAGAAGCTTCATGCTATATCCTTCAAAAGACACTCTCGCTTTTTGCATCATCTGGAGCACACCTCTGCTGTTACAGGATGAGAAGTAACAAGGTCAAGACTAAAAATGTACGAGCATCGAAAGAAGAAAGGGTATGTCAAATATGTCGCTCCATACTAGAATCCTATCATTGACGGAAAACAACAGATTATGTCCACAATCTCTTTTGAAGGAAAACTCAGCCTTTTATTTTCCCGATCACCATCTCGAACTGCGGCGTGGAAGGAGTAGCGCATTCGTCAAATGGTGAACTGCTTTCATCGAGGGATGGGATCATACGCTGGTTATGTGTATTTGTGTCGCTATTGCTCGAGTCTCATCGTGTCTAGGGGATTTCTTTTTACCTGCCATCGCGTTGCCCCATTTTTTCTAGCTTCTTTCATTTCGTCTGGGTTTTATTGAGTACTAGTAGCTGTGAGAGTTGGCTTCGTTGCCGAGCATCGCGGAGAATCGGATGAGCTTTCAGAAAGGCTATTGCGTTGCGCGTTGTCGTAAATTTCGACAATCCCATCTCTCATGATGTGTTGGAAATGTCTTCTTTATTATAGTTGAAGCCCGACCCTCAATGCGATAACTGGGCGAGAAGATCGTGAATCTTATCCCTCTTCCCTGTGATGCTGCAAAGCGTTGTCTTGTCGCCCGCGATGTGAGGAGTGCTCGACCAAATTCGCCCATCCACCCACCGCAGCCTGCCTGCAGAATTGCAGGTGGAAGCGAAGTATGTACCTCAATAATACACTAAAGCGGATGCCAAGGTTAAATAAAAAATGCTCCCTCAGCCCCAGAAGGAGCATGTTCATCGTCACAGGAGGTCCTTTGGTCGGGTACCTTCTTTCGAACACCCTCCGTACAAGCCGGTCCAGAGCCTACCAACATTCAAAGCATTCGATCAGGACTCCTTGCGACTACATGTCACCAGGATCTCCCACATTCAGTCCGACTAAATTGGAATTAGCGATTGGCTGTTCCTCAGCAGGAATTACGAAGGATCCATTGTGGGCATGGTTGGCTACTACAGAGGGAGTCACCAAGCTAGGGCTCGTAGTCACATCCAGGCAGTCATCTTTTACAACTTCATAACAAATTAGGTACATTAACGGATTATCATACTATTCTGTAGCTTAGGCCTTGGTTTCACCCTCAACGGCAGCACCAGGCTTCTCATCCTCAACCAGGTTCTGCTGGTCGGTAAGCTTGGGGTTGCGCAGGCACAGAGAGAAGGCGATGAGAGGAACAGCAAGGCAGATACCGGTGATGGTAAGCAGACGCTGGACATCCTCGTACGATTGGATCATGGCATCACGCTCAGGAGTGCCGACGGGGTACTCGAGCATAGCAGTGAGAGGCTGAGCGTAGGCGTAAGCAGCGAGAGTGTCGTTGATGCCGGCCAAGTTCTTCTCGAGATGCGAGGGAAGAACCTGAGTCCAAATGGCACCCGACACACTGTTTCCGAGAGAGGAGCCAATGCTGTAGAGTGCAAGGTAGAGACCAGTCATGATGGCGAGCTGCTCGTGCTGAAGGTAGGCCTGGAGAGAAGCCTGAGCAGGATAAGGGAACATACCACCAGCGATACCAAGGACGATCTGAGCGCCAATGACACCAGACCTGTTGGAGCTGCTGGGGTCACCACGGTAGCGGATGAGCAGACCGAAAGCGACAAGGAAGAGACAAGTACCGGCGACGATGAAGACCTTGAGACGGCGGACCTTGTAGACAATAACACCCAGGATGGTACCAGTGATGACACTGGCGAAAGAGTACAGCGAGGTGATTCGGGTAGCAGAAGAGACGCTAAAGTCGAAAGCGACTCGAAGGACAGTAAACAGGTAGTCACCCTGCATGGTCCAGGCAAAGTTGAGCATGCAAGCCATACCAAGAGGAGCCCAGATGGCGCGATCCTTCATCTTCTGGAAAGGAACAAGAGGATGAGGAGCTCGAAGTTCCCAGAAGATGAAAGCAGGGATGCAGATAAAACCGATGACAAGGGGAGCAATGACATGAGCCTTTCCCCATTGGCTCTTGAAACCTCCGGCAGTGGTCAGAGGGACAAGGATCAGAGCAAAGATTGCAATGACCAGGATGATGCCGACGACATCGAGAAGCCAGAAGAGCTTGACGGCAAAGTTCTGGAAACCGAGTTGCTGGAAGGAAGAGCGGTAGTTGACGAGGAGACCTTGCTTCTTGGCGCGGTGGGAGACGACCATGAGGCTGATGATGAGAGGAGCAGCGCAGACGGGGTAGATGATGCACCACATGCCGATACCCCATCGCCAAGTCGTGACGCCCAGAACAGCTTCAGTAACATCACCGCTAACCCAGGTGTTGATGATGAAGGGCAGAGCGGGGATGTAACTGAAGAAAAGACGGGCTCGAGTAGAGGTGATATCAGCGATGATGACCTCAACGAGCAGGATAACCATGGTGTAACCAATCTGGTAAATAACGGCGCCAGCAGAAAAGGTAGCAAGGTTCTGAGAAACAGCCTCTACAATCGTTCCGAGGGTGTAGAAAAAGACGGACATGCAGATAAGTTCAACACGACCAAAAACATCAGCAATCTTTCCAGCCGTAGGCTGAGCAGCAGCCGCAATAACCGATCGCAGAGTGTTGACCGAAGACAAAAGCGAGTGAGCGTGGAAGGCATCCGTGGCGAGGGGTTGGTAGGTGTATCGAACGGTACCGTCGAGACCGTAGGCGTAGGCGATTAAGAAGACGCCAAAGAAGATGAAGATGCGATCGGTGAAGGTGATGACTTGGGAAATTGCCTTGATGCGGACGACTCCCGGGGAGGTCAGGTCGCGGACGGCGTCGGCGGCTGACTTGTGTTCGTTGGTGACCTCTTGACCATGGTCGTTGGTCTCGAGGGCCTCTTTGGCGAGCACTGGAGACGACATTATGTCAATGTACTCAATTGATCTTAATTGATCAGAGTAGAAGAGAAGAGGAGCTGATGAGGATGGAACTCTACATGATCAGCAAAGTGGGCGATGAGAGCTTCATATGTATGTACAAATTTAGATGACCCACTGATTGATTAGATAGAGCTACAAGGTTTGCCTCGGTCTAGAGGGGCAAGCTAATCAATCAGATGGATCTTTCTGCATCATGCGACCGACCGTCAGTTCCAGGGTTAGACCCAGAAGCCAAGACAAGAAGCAGGTCCGCCCACGGAGTGTCAGTAAGATCGGAACAGCCGAATGTATTTGGCCGAGCTCGGGCATGGGGGTTTATGAACCATGACCGTTGATTTGTCGGCTTGGCGTGGGTAGACTTTAAATCGATCGAATCCTTTTCTATTTGCCATGAGCCAACAGTCGTTTAGTACAGGGCAACAACGTGGAGATGCAGTAAGAACCAACGCAGTGATCGACGGGTTAGCTTCCTTGTTGGGTAAGCTTGATCATCTACCGACCTTGCATCAAAGTAAGACAGACATGAAGTGAAGGGGGACATGAACGGGTCTTTTTTTTCAGTGTACGAGGTGTTTATCATTAACAAGACCCTTATTTCTCGTGTTTTTGTCTGTAGACCCCATTCCTCAGTCCATCTACTCTACTGTGGCCGCCGTTGAAGAAATTCAACTAGCCAAGCCCCGTACGTAAGGCAAACCGCCACACAGTCCCATCCATAGCCTGATGCCGATCGTTACAGGGGTACTGAATATAGCTGCTGCCTGGTGAAAAACCCTGGTCATGGATCCCCCCCGCGATGGCTTCTGCAAGAGCTTCTCTGCACGGAGGAACTACCAAATGGGCGGACTCGCCGAAGCAAGTACGTAGTAGAGCTGGATCTTAACAAACCAGTGGAGTCGAGGATGTGACCCCCTTGAAGCTGACCATGCGAGGGTATATCAACTGAAGAGGCAATGATTTACAGTGAGACCCGCGACTCAAGAAATGTCGGGGTTGTCGGTTCTCTCCGTCCACCGAGATCTGAAAACTGCAATGATGGGAGCAAGGCAAAGTTTAACAAGAATCCATCCTCCTGTTCTGTTCAGCTGTAATCCTACAGTGGACAGTAAGAGGCATCCAACGTGGCGCGCCAATCCTTCGGTCCACGCCTAGCGCGGCAAATTTTTTTACACTCACGCGAGCAAATTCACAGCCCAAGAACCATTTTCATTGCCCGATTAGATTATCGTTCTCTAGGCCAAGACTTTTAAAACTTGCAAGGTATCCTCGTTGTGGATGCAACGTCACTCTTTAAGATCCACTCCTAAAGCAACAGAATCCAAAAGAGCGATAGTTTAGTGATCCTTCAGCTTAGCTTCAACCAACAGTTGGTCCAAATGCGGATTTTGAGGGTGGTTCAACCGCGCGCGGATGACGCGGTCTGTGTTGAAGAGGCGTCTGGCGGCTGATAGATGAGATTGATAACAGGCCATTTGAGTTTACCAAGTGAGACAGGCCCGCCACGCCGAGGCTGCCAAGCAAGTGCCCTTGTTCGATGTGAGCATCTAGCTTGAAAATCTCTGTCATCCTCCGTGCCATCCATCCCTTGACGTTGCAGGCTTGGTACCGCCGGCTTGGACAAGCTCCACAGCTTGTGAGATGGCGTTACTTTGTTTCCCTTCATCTTCCTTTTCAACTTCAGGGGAGAGAATCCTACATACTTGACCCGATAGTTTGGCTGACCTGGGTCCAAGATGATTCCGGATCTCGCAGAGCAATATTCTCTGTGCCTGTCCTGTCACAAAGCTCCGCGAGTGGACCACGGATGTGAATACTACACAGGGTTAAGACTTCGGAGCAAAAATCACCCATGTCATGTTACAACGGTCCTCGCTAATACTTGATGTGTAATTCTTAATATCCGGAGCATGGCTCCACGTGTAGGATCGCGGGTGTTCCCGAATGTTGGCCATGTAAACCAAGGCGTAGATCGATCACACGAGGATTGCCAGAACATACAACCCACATACAGACAGATCCTTCAAAGGTCCAGATCCGTATAGACACGCGACCATTGAAATAAGGCCGAGAGCTGTCAGTGGGTCGGGTCAATGGCCAAGAAGCCGATTAGGTAAATGCCAGCCGAGGGAGGGGAGAGTGGGTGTGTCCACGAACGGGTATAATCAAAGAGTTAATGCTTGCTAGACGAGCTGGCCAAACGGATTCGTCCATTTTCATTCCAAGCCCACTGTCACCCAGAGGGCCGGGAAGTTGCCAAGGCTCGATTTGCGAATGTCACCAGGAGGGTCAATACGCAACTCGTTGGTTGGACCAATCCTGAGTGTTGATTACTGATGTTTTCATGTCATCTTTGGTTTCATTTCAGATTATCTATCGTCTGATGATCGTTTGCCAAGGTCGGGATGCAGTGAGGGTATTCAATAGCGTGGACTTATGGGCCAGAAGAAATCTCACATACTACTTCATCAAGATACGAGCCATTAGACTCTAGGATTCATCACCTATTGCGCAGCAACACTATTCTTGGCCGATATTTTCTATTTCCAATCAACGAAGTATGTTTCCTCATCCACTCGCGGAATTATTCCATCATCCGCGGAATTTCAATTCCCTGCTTACTCCCACGTCAAGTTTCAGGACAAGGCCTCAAATATGCCGCTCTCCTTTTCATTTCAAGTCAGAATATTTCCTCTTACTATTACTCCTAAAGTTGGATCATCTCTTGTTCGTTGTTATAAACCCGCGTGGGGGCAACTAAAGAATGTCGTGCAGTTCGGTCAACGCCACAATCAGCTAGGCTGGGTGGCTTCCTGCAGGAACTCATCCACTTCTCCATGATATGATAGAGACTGTTCATGCAAGAGTTTATTTCACGTCCAAGGTGGGTTCAAGGCTAAGCTTTGTTCTGGTAGAACGCGCAACTCCAAGACCCCTGAATGCCTTCGACTTGATATGGCGGATTAGGTCTAATGGCAGTTGGAGATTTTGCCTAGATATGAAAATATACACCAAAGTTGTCTCTGCTATGCGTCCATCATTCTGGGCGGTTCAACCTTCAGTTACCCTACCTCAGCT
Organism: Fusarium sp. NRRL 66088; assembly: GCA_013186415.1. Lineage (NCBI taxonomy): Eukaryota > Fungi > Ascomycota > Sordariomycetes > Hypocreales > Nectriaceae > Fusarium > Fusarium sp. NRRL 66088. Next base: position 61,289 of record JABCKD010000204.1, read on the forward strand.
ACATGTCAGATGTCACTAACCACCTTCAAATACCAAGGGCCTAAGTAGCCAGCATGTATGGGCTAGTAACATCAGCTACTATTCATCAACATGTCCAGCATTGTAATTCACCATCTCACTTCCACAGTAGCAAATTATAAAGTAGCATACAAGGCCTAATTTGCCTCTTTATTCGCACAAGGTATCTTCTACTTTTGCCGCTGACATAGTGGCCTATTGTGTCCCACATAACCATGATCGACAGGTCAAGCTTCCATTTTCATTGTTACCCCACGAAATTGTTCCCTCACTGCGGAATTCAACTCCTTGTTCTCATCCCACGTCCAAATATCAAACAGGAGGCGATTAGGTAAATGTCAACCGGGAAGTGGCGGGATGCCTATCGAGTTGGTCTTTCAAAGGGGTATGTTTTCCCGTCCATTAATCTATGCCCAAAGACGGTTTCTGAGAATCAGACAACAAAGGCCTGTTTTGTAGTCTAGCTCTTGACAACGTCCATCTGTTCCAACGTGCAACCCAAGGATCCAGGTGTCTAGTTCTATTAGATTGCATCTACTCATCCGTCTCTAGTAACACCTCGTCCACCAACCGTTGGCATCGATCCCGCATCTTGGAAATTTAGCCTTGGTCCAAGGCTTCAGCACGAGGCAGATTAACAGCACGCACCACCCAAGCCTGCCGTCTCCTTAGCGAGGCTCTCGACCAAGTCACAGAGGCCTTTCCAGCATCGATCAATATGACATCCAAACACCCCTAACCCAAATCTGGAAACTTCATGTCCTAAAGCAGGTCAACAATATGCAGTCCCGGTTCGAGTTCGGCGACCTGCAAGGTCTTGTGGTTGGTCTCGGTACTGTAATTCACATGTTGTCGTTCGAGTCAACTTGCATCTCGAACCGTCGATGCGAGAGCATTGTCCGTCTGTAAAGGTGTCTAAAGATTCTGACAAAGAAGCCTGGAGTCATGCAGGCGGTCGTCCACCTTTGCCTTTCCCAGGGGCGTTTCCATCTCTAATATTTACAATCTTCCCTGCCGTGGCCCTCGACAGAGCATCGGGTGCACCAAGCCTCAGCCGGCGTATGATAGAACGCACATCTGTTCCCTCTGTAGCATCGGTCTCCATACTGGCACTTTCTCGTCTTCCATTTCTTAAAGTTCTGGTCTGGCAGGGCTTGAAACAGGTCGTGCTCCTCTGGGGGGTGTATATGACCGCAATCGCCACGTTTACCGCAGCGAATGCCGTCGGGGCATGACAGCTTTTGATGATGGCCCCTTTTTGGATTATACCGGGTTACCGTCACCCACTCGTTGGCTTTTTTGTCGCTAGAGTCATCGAGGCTGCTTTCCTCTGCGTTTTCACTCTGTTCATCCCCGACGGGCAGCTTCCAGGGATTGGATGGGCCCCTGATGCTCTGTCGAATAGGTTGGGACTCTCCCTTAGCCATGATTTCCACGGATTTTGCATCCCGGTCACCCTCCAGCGGCGCGAACATGTTACTGGTTTCGACCATGGCTGGTGGTCCCTCTTTGAAACGGTTCGCGTATTCAGGCCACGACATGACCTTCCACAGTCCCTCGAACCGAATCTTTGCCTTGGCCATGAGGTCATCTATGTCATCGATGCCCTTGACTTCCGGGAACTCGACGTAGAACTCGTTTGTCATGTTGGATGGGGTTATGAAGGATAATCGGCCCCACCCGTCGAGCTCATTACAGACAATTTCTTCCGCGTCGAGGGGGTTGGTAGACTCTGGGCCGGTAAAGTCACAGAGCACGAGCGTACAGCTTGGATTCACTTTTCCAGACCTCCTGGTAGAACGATAGGCAGTGAAGGAGATCTCTTTGAAGATGTGTTCCAAGTAGTTTATCGACAGCAAAGACATATCGTTGGCAAGCCTAAGGTACTCAGTAGAGAGGCCCGATTTCCAGGCCCAGAGCTCAACCCGGAACCCGTAGCCCAAGACTCGTTTGATAGGGGGAACCATGTCTTGATCCCCGGTGATGGCGATAAAGACGGTCCTCTTATACTTCTCCTTGATCTCCGGGTCATACTTGGCCCCGGTGCTTAGCTCGGCAGATTCGCCGCTCAGATCTGACGACATGGTGGTGTCTACCTGCTTCTCCTTGCCTTGAACGCGGTCGTAGATCTTGGTATCGAATTTGTGCTTCTCAAAAGTGTTCCACACTGTGTCGTTGGGAGGCGGGCGAGAGCCGTAGAGATACGAGGCGCCTTGAGAGCGACCGCCGAGGAGTGTCTTTATCAGCTTGCCGATGTTGATTCTGAGACGTGGGTCACGGTCGCGGTCAGTCAGTTTGGGCATGTGACTGTTTCCCGAGGCGGCAAACTTTTGGGCCTCGATCCAGATGTTTGAGTCGTCCACGAAGAACATGCAGATGTCTTGGGCTTCTTCTGGAATCATGGTAGGTGTCATTTGGGTTCTGGTAGCTGAGCAGGGGGTAACTAGGTCCAGGCAAGTGATATTGTTGTTGGTTTGAAGAGTAACGCATTTGAGCAGTATCTGCCAGGGGATTGATCTTTTTTATCCCATGAGTGTAGTTAGTGCCCGAAGCACACTGTTAGGCATCGCTTGTTGGTGGCGCTCAAATGTGCAATTCAGGCTGGTTAGGGAAAGTCGCATATGCAAGGCGTCTTGACATCTTCCGTGAGAGCCTCGTTGCTACCTTGAACAGGCCACTTGTGCATTGGCTACTTGGTCAGCAGCCATCGGATTGGCCATTACTAACATCAAATAGCTGAGGAATGACACAAAGCCCGGTTCTTCAGATCAGACATGCAGCCAAATGGCATCAGAGCCTGGTCGGTCACAATACGTCAGCTACTAGTCAATACTCGAGAGATCCAAGACCTTGATAGCCTAGACCGACTCGCTAAGAGTGAGTACCCAGCCGATCTTCTAGCTCAAAGAACACATTTAAATACCCAGTCAATAATTTCCAAGAGCGCTGGTTTAAACTCGAATAGCTCGTAATAACCCAGCCAGTATACAACCGGCACAAGTCAACAAGGCGCCTGCAAGAGTTTCAGCGACTACCCCTATGCCCCAGCTGATGAACACAGGGTGGCGGTGAGGTTGAAGGTTCGCAGATAAATGTTGACTGGCTTTCAACAGAGATGAAGCAGATGCTCTCGAGCACATCAACTACTTGGATGATGTAATCTCTGCAGCGGTCTAGGGAGGTTGTCGAAAGTGGGAGGAACGTCAAAGACGAGGAACTACAGAGGCTATGGCAACCTTATTCCCCAAAGACGCAGCACAGAATGTCTTCTTCGCCATTTGGTGTGGCCACAACGATAGGTATCGATTGAATGACATAGCTTCAAACTCTCTCGGACAAGTCACCAGACGATGTCTGCGACCAACACGTCTGTTCAAAACCCCTGGACATCCTCGGCATGATAATTTCAGGGGGCGAATACAGTTCAATATCAAGCTGAGATTCAACGAGATATGATAAGAATCGTCTATTCAAGCACTTTCCCCCTCTTCACACCTATGAGGCTCTGCCACCCTACGGGTCTCAGTATTGATTTCAACATCGAGGTAATAGACCGATGGCTACCAGCATGAGGCTGCCTATCGTCGGTTAAAATACTCCAGCCTCATGTCTGATATATTTCTATCCGTCATCTTGATTCTAAATGTCTCCTTCACCTTCTCACCATGGACGTCGAGCTTCGTGTCTACGTTCAAAGCACTAGCTCATACATTGCCAAGTCTCCCTTTAGTATGAAACTCCAAGTCCAATTCCAGGTCCAAGGCGTCATGGTGGCTTATGAATATCAATTACGCTGCCTTCGAGCCATCGAGGCAACATCACCAGCGTCAGGCTTGCTCTCGTCAACAAAACCAAACCTCTCATACAGCGGCGCACCAGCTTTACTCGCATCCACATATGCCCCAACTCCATTCTTGTCTGCAAGATCACATCCCCATTGCATGAGCATGGATCCAGCTCCTCGCCGTTGATAGTCGGGGTGTGTAGCAAGTGTGTCGAGGTCTGTATCCATCAGTTCAAGAACCACCCAAGGTTGAGTATTCCATACAGTAATGCTTATAGTCGCCCATAACCCTCTTTCGCTCATCTTCTTCTCTCTGGAAGAAAGCTTGGCACTCTTCACCGGGCATGTCCTTGTGCCAGGGCGGATATCGATGACCTCGCTCCTTAAGCATGGCCGTATCCCATTTAGCATAAGCCGCTATACGGGGCCGACCCTGATCATCCAATGTATCAGGATCAATTACCTTGACATAGCGTGCTAATGGCTTGTTGATAATATCGTCATAGTTGGCATCATGCCACCATTTGCGTACCCCTGGAGTACCAGGCCACAAACGTTGCATGTCAGGGTCTTTGAAGGCCTCGAACCAGAGATCTACCATGGCAGGGATGTCCTCTGGAGTTGCTAATTCCAGTCTCAGAGTGTTGGGAGTTGTCATTTTGAGGGTTACAAGCGTTGCTTGACGCGTAAGCTGTAAGAGTGCGGGGATGGATTTATCACCCTTGCATTTATACTGAGGGCTCAGGCCGCTCCACATTTATTACTCTGCTGGTTCAACTGTCATCAAGACGAGTAAGATCAACATCTTTCCTCGTTTCTCAGAGGACTAAGGGCCATCCTGGGCTTTGTCATAAGCACATGGGTCCTATTCTCGATGGGCAGTCTTGTATCGCCTTATTAGAGCGAGATTCTGAATGGCCCATAGCTTAATCTCAATCTCTCCATCTCCCGTCTCTTCAACAAGTTTGGTTAATGCAAGTGACATGAGAAGTGAGGCTATGGGATTGCGATGAAGCCTTGCTACAACCTCGGTCAAGTTGCGTCAGGTCACAGGTAGTTCCAAGGCTCCTCTCATAACAGTCGTCTTATCGGGGTGATATTAGACTGAGAGATGCGGCTTTCGATCATGGCTATATCCAATGATGTATTAGTATCACGAGCGCTGACCTTGTTGACACTCACGGGAGGCCACTGTTTGACAGCCTTGGCAGACTCGCCAAACTTGACTCTCCCGAAAGCCGAAGGGCATGTAGTCAACGAATTCTTCGAGTTTCGGTTGCAAAAATGCCCTTCTTTCATGCGCATGCAGGTCTTGTCGTATTGTGCTCACATATGCCTGTTTAGACACAACCTCCTGCAAGGTACCGTGCCGAGCCCAATACCGCGGCCTGCGATACGAACCCCACTTCACTTTTCGTTTTGGAGGGTAGAGAGCTGCTGGTTATTTTAGGGCGATGACATTCAAGCTTCCCGTCCTGCGTTGTTCCAGTCAGGGATGGCTTCACAACTTGCGCATCTTAACTCCGTCTCCAACCAAATGTCCGGATGAACTCTTAAGACCCATATTCGTGCAGATTCGGTGACGAGATTGTTATGAGGCGATTGGGCGGCTTTCTAATGTAGGTGCTGCACTAAATGGTTTAGGTATTGGAGGCGAATTGATGGTCTTGATGAAGTACGAGAAGAATGCAGTCTACGAAAGCTCTCGGATCTAGAGCGGGCGGATCTGTGATGGATATTAATAAGAGGAGTGCGTTCAATCTTGTTTGAATAAGTTTTATTCACCAAGTTCGCCCTTATGCTCCAGAATGGGGGTCTTCAGCGAGGTGTAACAGTGATGGAGATGCTGCAGGACCACCAGCCAACCCCTAAGCATCAAGATGTCGTGTGATAAACGAGCAGAGATTAATTAACATGTGCACGGCATTAACGTTCTCGTCCGAACTTGGGGCCCGATCAGAGCCGCCTCCGAAATACGAGGCCTTCATTTAGCCATCCCGCGCAACCAGCTATTCACTTCAAGCTTTTACAGGGCGATTCGAGTAGCATCAATACTCCAGGTTCGGTGAAGTATAAATACTAAAATACTATTCCAAGTGGTCAATTTGAGAGAGCTCAACTTCGTCCCCGCATCTTTAATTGACGAGTGTCATCGGAGCCCGGAGGCGGCTCCCGGAACTTCACCCGTCAGCGGCCCGTTATCGGCCACCCGACGCCATGACATGCCGTGTTACATGACGGTCGATATTGGCTTACGCCTCAATTCTCTTATGATGATAGTGAGACAAGAATTTCACGAGCTCTACTAAAGTTGGAGCCGCATAGTCGACTACTCTCTCGAGACGACATGAGGGTATATAGGTTAGGCCCCAGGGTGCATGGCATGGGGATTGATGTTATCGCTCTTGGTATCTCATCCATCAGAGGCATCCATTCGTTTCAGTCACTCGTTTACTCGTCCAGTATGAAGGTCTTCGGGGTATTGGCGTTGGCTCACTTTGCCAGTGTGAGCGCTGGTCATGGAGGCAAGCGGCTATTCCCGAGGACTCTTGAGGAGCGTCAATCAGACGGTCGATGCGGAAATGGCTTCGACACAGTCTGCGCCGAGGACGAATGCTGTTCAAGTGCCGGGTAAGTCCACAAGCCCTCAACACTAAGAAATGGAAATGCTAATATCGCAGCTGGTGTGGAACCGGATACCTCTACTGCTCAGCTCCAGCATGTCAGATTGAGTATGGCCCAGCGTGCGATGCAAATGTGCGTCCCAATGGCCCTGACACTACCAACATTGCTCGACCCAAGATTGGAAACATTCCTTATGGCGAAGCTATCAATCGGTGCAGTCGAAATGGTGATATTGCCTTGACATACGATGATGGTCCCTTCACGTACACCGAAGACCTCCTCGATCTCCTCCAGGTGTGTACCCCTTCGCACGCAATGGCTGGCTCATCTAACATGTCTAGGAATATAACGCCAAAGCAACTTTCTACATCACCGGAAGAAATCTCGGCAAAGGAGCTATCAACGACCCAGATACAGCATGGCCTGGTCTCATCAGACGCATGGTTCGCGACGGTCACCAAGTCGCCAGCCACACGTGGTCTCATCAACGCCTCACGACATTGAGCAGATCCAAGTTCTGGAACCAGATGATCTACAATGAGATTGCCTTTGCCGACATCTTGGGATACTTTCCCACCTACATGCGACCGCCATACTCGGCCAGCAACGAAGATACCAATGCCTGGCTTGATGAGCTTGGCTATCACATTACCTACTTTAATCTCGACACTGAAGGGTACCTTCATGATAGCCCCAACATGATTTCTGCATCCAAAGCCATCTGGGACAACACAGTGGAGGGCAAAGACCCTGAGACCAACAGATGGCTACACATCGATCACGACCCCGTCTACCAAACAGTCTACAACCTCACAGAACACATGCTCCAATCCATCCAAAGCAACGGCTTCAGAGCAGTCACAGTAGGCGAGTGTCTCCAAGACCCAAAAGAAAACTGGTACCGCAAGGTAGGCAATCAACCGACGAGCAATGACCCCAGCTCAGAAGGATCCTCCAGCTTCCCTCCGACGACTGACGGTCGGTGCGGCTCGCGATACGGTGAAGCGACGTGTCGCCACGAGCCCCTCGGCGAGACTTGTTGTTCAAGGGCTGGATGGTGCGGTTCGACTGAGGAACATTGTGGAAGGGGATGTCAGCCTGTGTTTGGAACTTGCAATGACACGCCTGAGCCGGGGACTCTTGACACCGAATGACAGCGGGAAAAGCGGCATCGCTTTGAAGGATCAGTGTAGCATGTCAGCCAGGGTTTTGGAACGAGCGGATCTTGACATGCTGACAGGAGAGGTTTCTATATCTATCATGTTGGTAGGAAGTAATAACTTAATATTATTCCCGAGAATATCCATGCGCATTATCTTTAATATTGATCCCCAAAGAAGATTCCCTGTGCTTCCGATCAGACATTGAATTCTCGCTTCCAATATTTGGGCATTGACACTCTCCCCGGAGTAATCACGCCGACTCGATGCACGAAACAGGGGTATGCCAATCTTATTAGTCTAGACCCTCAGGGGCAACGACGCCACCAAAAATGCTTGTTATTAGTTGGGTCTTGGGCTGTCTCTGAGGTATCAACAGATGCCCGTTTTCAGCCGGGAAGGCTTAAACTTTGACTTGAATGTCCAATGTCATCAGGTCCAAGCTTCACACCAATATTCAACAGTCACCACCTTAACATCCATCAACAAATCATCAGAGTCCAGCATCACTCTGGTCGATTTCAGCTCATATGTGGCTTGCTCCACTAGCTCAGCAGTCGGCAACCTCCATGACAACAACGGGAAACATGTCTTTTGACGTGGCGTCTATTGGCTAGTTTCCTGCACTGTCCCCGTAGTTTCAGGCTGTGATCGGCAGGGCGCCGTCTTTGCCAAGCAAGGGAGAAACATTGGACGCCTGGATCATTGCCGAGAAGATGCATTTCTTGGGAGGTGGTAGAGACATGTACCAGAACAGAAAAACATTTGCACTTTTGTGTGTGTGTGTGTGTCAATGTGCAAACGGTTCTTGAACTGCCGCTCTCTGAACCTCATCCCCTCGTAGGGCTGATCAACACCTGAAAACGGTAAAAAAGTATGAGGCTGCATGCAGGACTTGTGGCTTCCCCCTGAGGCAGAAAGCGTAAATGAACCAAACGGCATTCAGCCTTGGGTTGATCCGACTCGGGATAAGCGCTAGCGTCGTGGAAATTGTCGAGAATAGGAACCAGGGTGTAGCTGTCCCGCTGGGCTGAGGATAATAATGTCTGGGGAAGGGGATACAAGTGTCTTAGCCATGGGCCTACATAAGAGGAGACAGCTCGCCCTTGATCCAGATCTTCATCCTCAACCATCTCACTCAAAAGTCTCTCGCTCTACACTTCTTCCACATCCCAAAATGCAGTCCAAGATCGTCCTCGTCTCTCTCCTGGCTTCGGCCGTCTCTGCCCAGGGCAATTTCATGGCCCACCCCCAGATGAAGCGCGACCTCCTCGCCCCCCGTGCCACCGACTCCGTCGCCGGCCTTGACAAGGAGTGCCAGGAAGCCATCATGGAGGTCTACAAGACCCTTCCCACCCCCGCCCCCGAGATCGTCAAGGACCTCACCGAGCACCCCCAGACCGACCCCTGCTCCTTCAGCACTCCCGCCTCCCTCTCCAAGGAGTACGCCAGCTACAGCTCCGAGGTTCTCGGCTGGTACTCCAAGAACGAGGCCGAGATCAAGTCTGCCCTCGAGGAGTGCCCTGCTCTCTCCAAGTACGCCAACGCCGTCCCCATCTGCTCCGAGGGTGGTGCCGCCGCTGGTGGTGACAAGACCAAGGCCACCGAGGCCACCAAGACTGCTGAGGAGTCCGAGGCTGAGACTGCTGCCACTGAGTCTGGTGCTTCCAAGCCCAGCGGCTCTGCCTCTGCCGAGTCTGCCAGCGATGCTGCTGCTACTCCCACCGAGTCCTCTCCCGCCCAGGCCACCAACGGTGCTGCCCGCGAGGGTGGTATGATCTACGCTGCCGCCGCTGTTGCTGGTATCGTCGTTGCTGCTCTGTAAATATCACTCGAACAGCTTGGTGGATGTTTGTTACATTGAAGGTTAATTGGGTGATACCTTGCCTACTTGCCTATTAGCATTTTTAATTGAACATTGCGAGCGATCAAGTTCCTCGAAACTAATATCCCTGTCGTGTCGTTAAGTTATAGCCCTACCAGGCATGAACCTTGTTCCCCAGAGTGACCAACTTGGAAAGGAAAGCTTGGCAACCGCTTGTTCGCTTGCTGGTGTGACGACCAACACGTTGAACCTCCCTTGTGGCTTGTGGGTGATTTGCATTGACCTTGACCCTAAATAGATGTTTGTTGAAAGATGATGAAAGAGTCATCGGGCACAGATCATGCGAACAACACCCTCCTGCTATTCCTTTATAAGTGTCTTTGTTTGACGCCTGATAGCGCTGCCAAGGTGCTTGCTTCTACCCTATGCTCGGTTGCTTTGATCAAACATGGCATGTGAATATAACGCTCGGACAACAAACACTATGATTCACGTCCTTTAGCTTCCTACATAAAGACCCCGTGGATCCCTCAGTCAGACATGTCAGCAATCTCACCATCCTCCACATCTTACTCTCCATCATCATGGAACATACTCACGCTGGTTTCGCTGACAAGGTCGGTCGTGGTGTTGCAAAGGGCGTCTCCTTTGCCCTTGGAAAGTGGAAGCAGCTTCTCTTCACCTACACCTTTACCACCATTGTCGGCATTGCCCTTCTCTACATGCACACCGGTATGTCTTTCACCGCCAACAAATGACACGCACTAACATCCTCTAGAACATGAAGCCTCTCTCGTCAAGCGAAGCTGGGGAGGTTTCGACGAACGTCCCATGACGGAGAAATGCTATCGTCAAGAGCGCACCGCCATGCTCCTCTCCCTATTCCTCGGTGTGTTGGGTGTCGACCAGTTCTACGCTCACCACTGGCCCCTTGCCGTCTTCAAGTTCTTGACCATCGGCGGTCTGGGCACCTGGGCCTTTGTCGACATGGTTCTCTGGATCGTTGGTGGTGTTTACGGTACCCCTGGATGTCCTGGTGGAAGCTCCAAGGGATGGCAGTATTGAGGTGCTCTGAGTTGGTGTGTTGTTCCGGTAGAGTAGTAATTAAGTGACTTGAAAATCCGAGACATGAATTCCCGTGTGACAAGACTGTCATCTGCCCTTTCACAATGTCACTATCCGTTGTACTCCGCAAATCAAGACTTGCCGCGTTTATCATGGGAATCATGAAACCGCATTAATCAAGGCAGCAATCAGGCACGACACTTTCTATTCCCGATGATTAAAGGTTGATATTAAGGCCTCAGTTAGGCTGTTATTGTCGGTGTAGTGTCATCGTACGACAGTTGGCGATGGCCTCACTTGTGCAAGAGTTGACAATGAGGGGTTAAATTAAACACAAGCATTGCCCAACGCGCAGCCACCTCCTCTTCTTCATCTCGCTCTCACGCCTCGTAAATAATCCTTCTTCAGCTCGTAAATATCCAGGGGTTTCGCAAATACCTAGAGTCAAGTCAAACGCCGGCGTAGGCTCACACGAAGTGATGATTGCTGCCTACCACGCTAGCCGTTGGGCTAATAAACGCTCAGGGCACTGCCAAGATATGGCTTCACAACGCCGTTGCAGAGCTACCAGAGCTAACCTTTAGCTGGGCTGGGCGATATTAACTGAGTAGACCTCATTTCACCTCCAGCTCAATCACAAACGCCGACTGTTAAATGAGACATTTGAGCACGTGGACCATAACCAGCGTGACCGCGAATAACCTCATGTCCATATCCCATGACACACAACGCACACACACACACAAACTGACAATATTTCTCATTATACTCATTGATGCCATGGCAACCCTGACGAAAAATGAACCAAACCTTTTCTACACCAGCCATCTAAGCACCATTGCTCGTAAACACAATGACCAGGTCCTACTCCTCGTCGTCGTCGTCATCGTCGTCAGAATCCGTCTCCTCCTCGGCATCCTGACCATTAACCTCCTCCTTTGCCTCGGCGCCGTTCTTCTCCAGCTTCAACCACTCCTCCCACTCGGGGAAGAGATCCTCATCCTCTTGGGGCACACCGATCAGCTTGGCTACCCGTCCCTTCTTGTTCTTCTCAAGGTTCTCCTGCCACTCCTTCACTACCGGCACAGTAATGCTGGGCTGGTAGGTTTGCGAGAAGAGAACAGCCTCGGCAAGTCGGCCGGTCTTGGTGAGAATCTTAGTGCAGGCCTCGATATCACCGAGTAACCAGCGGCATGAGAAAGCGACGTTGTGCGCGCCAGCCTCTTCGGCCTGGGTAGCCAGAGCAGTCAGGCCATCACGGTCACCCGTTGATGAGTGCAGAAGCAGCAGAGATCCAAGGTCCTTGGCGTGGGTGAAGCACTCAGCAGCGAGAGCAACGTCCCAGGCAGCCAGAGCGGCATCTCCAACAGTCTTCCACTTGTGGTCGGCATCGGCCTCACGGGCAAGCTCAAGTGCAGTGGCGAGCTCGTTAAGAGCAAGAGCAAGCTCAAACTTGTGCTCAGGGTCAGTCGCCACCTCCAGAGCAAGTTCCTTGTGACCCTGGCCTTCTAGGAATCGCGCAATCTTGTTGAGCTGGTCATCGGGGATCGTCGGTAGCAGCTCAGCAGCCGTCTCCATATCCTCTCGGAGGACAAGAGTCTGGTACTCGAGCACAGGGAGGGACAGGCCAAACGAGGTAACGTTGACATCCTTATCGGCGAGGTAGATTCGAGAGTCGCGCTGGATGTAGCCCAGGAGGTACATGGGCTTGTCAAAGTGGGAGACAGTGTAGGTCTGGTCACCGACGAGGTAGTTGAGTCGGTTGGTGTTGTTGGTGTAGATGAAGCAGTCGCCAATCCACTCGCCGGTTCGTACGCTGTCTGGTTAGCAGAGTCATACTCGGATCTCGAGAGTACTTACGTTTCGCTAATGTCAGTGATAACCTCAAAGGCCGCCTCCACACCATCCTCCTCGACAAGACCAGTTTGCACAGCCTCGACGTAGTTCTCTCGAGAGAAGCGCAGCACGTAAAAGGTATCCTCACAGGCAATCGCCACAAGCTCTCCGCTATCGGACCAGTAGACCTGCCTGGGTTCAACCTCGATTCTTCGCACAAGACCACCAGTCGCCCAGTCAAAGAAGGACACGCCACCCTGACCGGTGACACCAAGGAGAACACCACCATGGAGTCTCTCAGCCTGGAAGCCAACATCAAGACCACCACTCTTCTCGACAAAGTTCTTGAAGATCTTGACGCTCATGGCAGACTCGCGGATAGCAAAGTCGTTGCTGTTCTCCTTGGAAGCCCAGACAAAGTCGAGAGCAGAGCCAAAGGCCTTGTTTCGCCAAGCAAGGGCAGTGTAGATGATGTATTCGCCATCACCGCACACAGCAACGAAGCGACCGTTGGGGGAGTGGATGAGTGTTTGGGGGTACACTTCGCAGGTACCGAGATCCTTGGTGGGAAGGGAGATGGGCTCGTTGTCCTTGATGGAGGCATCTGCTGCCGTTAGCATTGGTCTCGTCGCATTTCAGGTACACATACCTCCTCCCTTGATGATGGCAGAGACAACCTCGTTGTGACGAGCCCAGATAAGCTTGCCGGAAGCATCCATAGACACAGCAGGCTCCTCACGACCAAGCTTGACAACAACTGCACCATCGTCGAAACCCACAGCAATACCCTGCTTGCCCTTCTGATACGAGACACACCAAGCTCGCTCCAGGCTGTAGTTGAGCGACTGCTCGAATCGGTAGGTGTTGGCGTGCCATATCCTTATCGTGCCGTCCTCGGAACCGGAAATGATGACGGGCAGTTCAGGGTGGTAGCAGGCAAACGAGACGTTGTTGGTATGGCCCTCGAGGGTAGCGATCAGAGACTTGGTGGTGTAATCCCAAATCTTGACGGTTCGGTCGTCCGAGGTGGTGAGGAGGTAGGGCTTGTCGGAATGAGGGTAGTAATCGACATGGTTCACTCCCTTTGTCTCGTGAGCCTCGAGGGTAAAGTTGGGAGTGGAGGAACCGAGGCTCCAAACCCTGACTGTCCGATCGAGACAGGCAGAAGCAAAGGTGTTTGTGTCCTTGGGGTTAATGGCAAGACCCATGACGTAGTGACCATGGCCCTCAAAGACCTGAACACACTTCCAACCCTTCTCCCAATCCCACAGCTTAATAGTCATGTCATCTGAGGCAGTCAGGACAAATGGCTGAGTGGGGTGAATCGCAATCGCTCGGATGTAGTCGGGGTGCGCCTCGAACGAAGTGATCTTCTCGGAGGTGTTGTAGTTGTAGACACGTAGTTGAAAGTCATCGGAACCACAGACAATCCAGTTTTTCCTGGCGACGAATCGACCGGCGCGAACAGGGACATCGGTGAGCTCGAAGGTCTTGACGATCTGCTGGGTCTCGTAGGACCAGATGTAGACGTGGCCTAAACTGTCAGCTACGGGCAAGTCCAGCAGGACAGTAGAGCTTACCGCTGTAGAGGGTTGTGAGGATCCATGGTTCATGAGGATGAAAGTCAATGCCCTTGACTCGCTCGCTGCGAGCATAGAGCTGGCGCTGGATTGCGAAACGTGTCAGCTCAGATCGCAGTTGAGGGATCAGAGACCAAGCTCAGAGAGCAATGGGGATTGCCACGGCTTGGCTCTGGCGCACTGAAGCAGTCACGAGACTGACCTTGACGTCTAACTTCATCTTGTCGTGTGTCGCTGTGCGTTGGCGCAGAGTTGAAGATGCAAGCTGGCCAGCAAGGGCGGTGATGTCCAAGTAGTGGGGTTAGTGGCAGGAATCCCTGGAGGAGGCGACCATGCGGCTGAATGTTGTCGCAAAAGTCGAGTTGATGCTGCAAAGGAAGAGTACAATGTAGGGAAGTAATCAGGTCCAACCGCTAATCGTCAATCGTGATATCTTGCAGCAGCTCGGAGCTCTGTTGCACATGAATCTCGAGCTCTCGAAATGTGTCCTGCGGCTCTTGCCAGGCTGGCCATGAGGTTTTGGCCTGAAGTGTCAGGCCCCCACATCCCTGTGCAAGGGGTGCCCCAGAAAAGGGGGTCTGTAGGGTAGGTACCAATGAAGAGGACAACAGGACAGCATCATCATTGGGAATGGTGCTGATGGATGCATTTATTGGGGAATCTTGTTATTATTTGATTTAGTCTGTCAATCACTTGTTTACATCGAGCATTGACCTTTGTTGTGTAGTCCACAAGTCATCTCGGTTATGTTACCTCTTGGACATTGTCAACCACATATCACGGGCTCCCTCTCAAATCAACCTCACTATCAGACAATGATTCATGTTGAAACTGTCACTCAGTCAACTCGACTTGATGAGTACGGACCAGGTGGAGCATCTATTTACGGATCAATTCCAAGGAGACACCCATTGCTGTGCATACGGCTGCATCTTGCAACAATAGCTGAACCCATCCTATTTACAGCAACATTAGTGCCATGCTTAACATGCTTATTCAGGTTCAAGAAATGCAAGCCAGCCAAGATCACCTTCGACACGCGTCTCGATTCGTATCTTGATCCAGGTGTGGCTGTACTTGTAACAACCAAACAATCATTGTGCACCCTTACCCTGTCTCTTGGGCTCTTGGGCACTCGAATTGGGCAGCGTAAACCCAAAGGCCAGCAGCGCATAGTTGCACGAATAATTAGCCTCGCTTCTCATCTCATTTGCCCCTTTTGAACTTGGCTGAATTTCAGGTCAGTCACTCGCTTCAGATCAACACAGCCGCGGCCTCGAGGCTTCAAGTGTTCCAGACCTTCCCCACAGTCTGCCGTCCGCCGCCCGAGACTCTGGCACTGTGTTTCCGCGCTGATCACACCAACTCTTCAGCGCCTCCACAGCCCCAGCCACAGTGCGAACATGCCTATTACTCAGGTCCACTCCACTGCCACCCAACCCAAGCCGCAATCTGATGGGCCCTGGATTTCATCACTATCCCTTTCTCTCATCCCCCGTATCTCTCGCTGTTTCGCCTCCCTCCTCGATACAAGCCTCCGTCTGTATTGATTTCAACCCCCTTTCCCCTTTCCTTTCCCTTTCGTCGCATCGCAACGTCTCCTTTCGCTTCGTCGATTCGCGATCCTAACTCGACCGAAAGCGGCTGGACCACGCTCTCTCCTTCGCATGCGGGGTTACAAATCATCGACCTGTTGAACCTCGTCTGCCACGCCATCACCACTGCATCTTTGCTTGCTCAGGAGTTTGTCAGCGAGCAGCGCACTGCCCATTTTAAATCTTTGTTTGCGGTCTCTTGGATCCTCGAACCGGCTTCATCGATCGGGCGCATTTGATCTCTTGCAAATACCGCGTCGGTCGCAATCATGTCGTGGAAGCTCACCAAGAGTATGTCACGTTCCTAAATGCACCATCTGTTGACCAAGCTGACATCTATCAGAGTTGAAGGAGACCCATCTGGGCCCTCTGAGCGCCTTTGCCCGATCGCCTTCCACCTCGACCATCACAGACAAGGACAAGGAAGGACAGGCCAGCGGTGCCGTCACTCCCACCACCGAGAATGCCATAGGTGAGCAGAAGAGTGCATTTGCTAGTCGATTACTGACTTGAATAGCCGCCTCCGAGGCCATGAGCCAAGCTCCAGTCAAGCCCCTCAAGCCCGGTATCCTCGTCGTCACACTCTACGAAGGCCAAGGCTTTTCCCTCCCCGAGCAGCATCGAAGCACCTTTGCTTCATCACACCAAGGATCGCTATCCTCCGGAAATGCCTTGAACATGGCAGGTTCCGTTAGACCCGGATCGTCGCAGCGCGTCGCAGGATCCTTTGTCAACGGCTCTAGCCGACCACACTCTTCTGCTGGAGGCTTCGGCAGCATCCCCACCAACCACGGTCGAATCTCCGGCAAGTACATGCCCTACGCTCTCCTCGATTTCGACAAGCTCCAAGTCTTTGTCAACTCGGTCGATGGAAAGCCCGAGAACCCTCTTTGGGCTGGCGACAACACTCAGTACAAGTTTGATGTTTCAAGAGTGACGGAGCTTGTCATCCATCTGTACCTGCGCAACCCCAGCTCGGCTCCAGGAACTCGAAGCCAGGATATCTTCCTGGGTGTAGCGCGCATCAACCCTCGTTTTGAGGAGCGACAACACCGTGGCGAAGACTCCAAGAGCAGCAAGAAGGACCGTGAGAAGGCTGTTGCCGAGCACAAGGAAGGCCACAGCGGTGTTGAGTGGGTTGACGTGCAATACGGCACCGGCAGAATCAAGATCGGCGTCGAGTACGTCGAGACTCGGGCAGGTAAGCTCAAGATTGAAGACTTTGAGCTCCTCAAGGTTGTCGGCAAGGGCAGCTTTGGCAAGGTCATGCAGGTGCGCAAGAAGGACACAACCCGAATCTACGCCCTCAAGACGATCCGCAAGGCGCACATCATCTCTCGATCCGAAGTCGCCCACACCCTCGCCGAAAGATCTGTGCTGGCGCAGATTAACAACCCCTTCATCGTTCCCCTCAAGTTTAGTTTCCAGTCCCCCGAGAAGCTGTACTTTGTTCTCGCCTTTGTCAACGGAGGTGAACTGTTCCACCATCTTCAGAAGGAGCACCGATTCGACGTCAACCGATCTCGTTTCTACACGGCCGAGCTTCTCTGCGCCCTGGAATGTCTCCACGGCTTCAACGTCATCTACCGCGATCTCAAGCCCGAGAACATTCTTCTGGATTACCAAGGCCATATCGCCCTTTGCGACTTTGGTCTCTGCAAGCTCGACATGAAGGATGAGGACCGAACCAACACTTTCTGCGGCACTCCCGAGTACCTTGCACCTGAGCTTCTGATGGGCCAGGGTTACAACAAGACTGTCGACTGGTGGACCCTGGGTGTTCTTCTCTACGAGATGTTGACAGGCCTGCCACCATTCTACGACGAGAACACTAACGAGATGTATCGCAAGATTCTGTCAGAGCCTCTTCACTTTTCCGATGTGGTTCCTCCTGCGGCCAAGGATCTCTTGACCAAGCTTCTTAACCGCAACCCCGAGGAGCGATTGGGTGCCAACGGCTCTGCCGAGATCAAGGCGCATCCCTTCTTCCATGCCATCGACTGGCGCAAGCTGCTCCAGCGCAAGTATGAGCCTACGTTCAAGCCTAATGTGGTATGTAACTGTGCCCCATTTGACCTTGCTTTACTGACTGACAACACTAGACCGACGCTCTCGACACGGCCAACTTTGACCCCGAATTCACATCAGAAGCCCCTCAAGATTCTTACGTCGAGGGCCCAATGCTTTCCGAGACGATGCAGAACCAATTCCAAGGATTCAGCTACAATCGTCCGATTGCCGGTCTGGGAGATGCGGGCGGTAGTGTCAAGGATCCATCTTTTGTTGGAAGCCTGACAGACAACCGATAGATGATTGCTGTAGACTAGGGTTGGAGTTGGACGTTGCAGGAGGGAACATAGACAGCGAGCAGGCTCGAGTCTGGGATATACCCTTCACTCAGAGACCGGCAGGCCACTAGGTGCCGTTCTTACTTGAGCCAGATAGCTGAGGGCAGATAGGCTGCCGAGGAAACACGTGTGGCCATGACAAGCAACCTAGGAGACCTGAGAGAGCCTAGAGAATGATGTAGATAAGAAAGCCTTGCTTTGGCGTTTTGGAGTTATTGATTATTTGTGAGTGTTCGTGACTGAGCGAGACCGTGATCGAGATGCCTGGCACACAACCGGACCCGACCCATGAGCCATTTCTATGATGGATATCATGACCAGAGCCGAGTCAAGATTTTTCTCAACCATGCGACCAATGAATTTCGGCGATGTTTCCGAGGAAACCTACAGCGGAAAAGCAGACCGGCGATTGTCACCGCGGTGTGTCAGGTTAATGTGAATCGCGCTACTGTAGCTACCGGTAGCGTGGTGGATGGGGGTTCTGGGTTCTGGGTTTATTACCGGAACTGGTATTCGGACCTGTGACGGAGGTCGGTCGGCGATGAAGCCGGGGAGGAGAATCGACGCGCCGAAGAGGTGCCGTCAGTCAGAGCATGGCAACATGACCTGTTGGATGCCATTCTACTTTATCGTCAGTGATTATGGAGACATGACGAAAAGTAATCATAACCTCAGTCAGCCAACCTTGATGATTTGTAAATGGCTCTGTAATGAAGCAAGCTCTCATGCTAATGCTACTGTAATGCTAATGCTAGAGCGGGGCTCACAGCTCTTATCCACTAGATAGCTCCCTGGCTAAGCTTGGAGTAGCATGCTGCAGAGCCATGTTGCCATTGGAGGGGTTAAACTTGACATTTTTTGAGGTTAATCAAATCAGATCAGATCCCAACAGATTGAACCACGGTCGATATAACTTTAGTTGCCAGGTCAATGAGAGGATAATAGTAAGAATAAACGTTTTATCTAGCCCCTAAATTAATTTCATCCCTAATAAAACGCGTCATGACATGGTCTTAATCGTCCTACATGTGAATATGAGCGCTTGGTGGGATGATGCCCCACGCCGACCACCCCCGCCGATGCCGCTGGGTGCTCCTTCCC
>JABCKD010000205.1:0-97876 GCA_013186415.1 Fusarium sp. NRRL 66088
CCCCTTCTCCCTATTATGGGTCCCATGCTAAGCCATAACATACAGAAAAAAGGAAACAGAGTCAAGCCTATATGTTGCAGGTCGAGGATAGCCCCTAAAAAGTGCACGTGGCGTGGGTCGGGTGGGGATTGTAACGGACAATGCCACGCTCAAGAAGTCACTCTCTTCAAATCAAGATTTGGAGGGGGCTTTGAGAGAGAGAAGGGCTTGAATAAGTGCAACCGGGGCGAAAAGGCCTTCTGCTGTGAAGAAAAATACTTCGATGAGGCAGCTGCTGGCTGTAGATGGACTAACTGGTAAGTACCCTAACACTATTCTTTGGTTGGCTGGATGTCTCTTTTCATTCTAACGGCGGATTAAACAGCGGAGGTAGTTGCAGCGATAATGAGAGAGTCGTTGCAAAAGGAATGTCCAATCAAGGTTCATGCCCATTCTTTTGGGCTGGTAAGAAATATTGTTGTCCAAAGTCGAAGCCAGCTCCATTGCTCAACTGCCACTGGGTTGGACAAGGCGACTGCGCAGACAATACTTGTGCGAATTCAGATGTCCAACTGGAAAGGGATAGACATGGTGGTAGCTGGGCACCATGCTACTGTAAGTCCTAAGATCCCCCAGCAACAATACGTATTTCATGCTAATCGTTCAATTTCACAAACAGGGGGGCGGAGGAAAGCACTTTGCTGTATCCCAAATCCCGCCATTACTCGGTGTGGCAAGCCACTGTGCCGATTCGACAAGAGCTACCGGTGTGGCCCAGACCCATACGCAGATGAATCCGAAGAGGGTATCGAGATACCCAATCCTCTCGCGTCTAGCTTGGCCATCAGATCGGGTGCCGATGTCGACGATAGCGCCTTCGACGAGCTCGAAAAGAGAGGCAAGTCGGGAGGAAGACGTGTCCTAGGGAAGGATGTTCAAGCGCGAGGAAAACAGTACCGCGTCAGGGTAGTGGCTCGAAACTACCCTGGCCTAAGTAGACTGCACAAGAAATCCCGGGGACCAGCCGCATCGAATGTTGTCTTCAGGTAAGTAAAAGATTTATTGAAATCAATTCATTCAATGCAATAGAAGACTAATTGTCATGATAGGCCTATCCAAGGAGGGAGCTGTTACTCAACTCGTGTTGAGGCCGTCAACCGGGCCTTGTTAACACCGCAAGAAATTCGAGATTCGGTAGACACAGAGCATAACCCAGATGTAAGAGCTCCTCCAATCCTTTACCATCAAACAAGATACGCTGACCACCAGAGTAGCTTCAATATGCTGTGCACCTACTGCAGACTGCGATGACTGGGGTCTTGCCAGACGATTCCCAGACGACAACTCAAGCGATAGACGCGAATGTCCTGCTCAACTACTGGCATTCTAATGTTGTCGGCAATTTACCTCGGGCCGGGGCAAGTAGACATGCCGGGAATCCGAATGATTATTTCATGGATCGCTTTGGCTCTACCGGTAACCGGCATCCACTCCTCCTCGCTGATCGTGCCATGAACCAGGTCAAAGGCCGGATTTTTGACGTGGTAGGTAGCTGCACCTCAGAATATGGGCAGGTTTCAACAGGCCTTGTCACGTGCAATATTGACGGGAACTGGAGAACATGAGTTCTTGGAACCAATCAGACAGGTATGGTACCCGACCAGAGTATCCTATCATGAAACTAACCAAGGATGCATAAAGGTTATTATTGTGTTTCGGTATATGAATATGCCCGAGGCAAGGCGACAAATCCAACAGAACCGGGTGCAGCTTCTGGATGCCACAAGGCGGATTTCGCGTGCAGTGCCTCAGCTAGCAAGACTGCACGATATACATCGCGAGTTTGACTTTAATTGGTATCGCGAACGAACAAATAGAGCCAGACAATGGGTTGATGACCAGCTGACACAGATCTCGGCGGCGTACAGTCAAGTTTCCCGCCAGCATGCCAACTACCAGACTGTAACGGCGGCAGTGGCTCACTTTCGGAAAGAACTCAAGCACATAAAGCCACCGCCGAAGAACCCAAAGACGCCCTAGCTCCGAGGAATGTGGGAGATGGATGAAAAGGTTGTGTAGAGCCACAAAGGTGCAAAGCACCCAATGCAAGATAGTAATGCCGAAATGCCGCTTGTGATTTAAATTAGCTTTGTCCATGTTCAAGATTGAAGTGTTACCAAACTTTGTGGCAGCCAATCAAAGTTTGATACCAAATTGAGGACACGAATCCCCCCAACCAATGTTGATTGGTGTTGTTGCTGGTGACTCGGCCAAGGCAGAGTTTAAACACTCGCCCCAACAATCTCGCATCCAGGTTACTTCTTGGAGATTTATATAAACGCGGTGCCCCCCATCTCCCTAGCTGACCATCCGCCCTCCAAACACCTTCGGTCATTCAAGATGCGGCCCATTCCTCGCCCGGCCTGGATGGCCAACTACCTGACCACTGTTCCAAGCGTCATCTCTAGCATTCGGCAACATCCTCCCGGAGTCGACCCTACATTACAGAGCATCCCGCAGCTCAACTGGTCTATGCTGAAAGTTGAACCACTTGCCTCCATAATCCAGGACTTACAGCAGGACGATTTTCGAAGCTGGGGCTTCGTTGTTTATCGCTGCGCGTATGCCAACGACTCGCAGTGGGCGAGCTATCTCGAGTTCCTGAAAGAGGCAGTCAGAGAGGACCTGGAATTTTTCGAGCTTGAAACCCTACTCTGGAAGCATCTCGAGTGGACAATCATTGAGGACCCGAAAGACCTCGATGGTGCCTCCAAGCAACACGTCCGAGAACGATTTTCCGACTGGGCCGCAGCCAGATCCGTTGAGAGAGATGGCCCAGGCGCCGACGATCCATGGCTCCGAAACAGGCCCAGATTCAAGTACTGCGTCTATGTTGACCAGCGATGCCTCGATACTGTTGATCAATATCAGGCGTGGGTTGAGCAAGGGGCCATTGGTGTCCCCAAGACGGTGGTTTGCGCTATTCTGGATAGGACCAGCAGACCGAGAGGACGAGGGCGGAATGGGTATCCTTCTGTGGAGGGCTGTACCAAGATGGACACGGGATGGATGTACACAGAAGTTGGTGTTCTTTCGGATGTGTATGATCGGCTTTCTTCTGGGGAGTTATCCGACTACGACTATAAGAGACCGCCTGCGGTGTGGCCGCTGGGCGACCCTATGCCTTTTGACCCCTAGGTATTTCTCCGGTCAATTACATTCTACGTTGCGTCTGCGGAAGATTCCTCTGATAGGGGTTGTTGAATCTGTTCAGCCTGAGATAGACGAGTACTGGCCTTGGCTACCTACCCTTCCGACGGCTTTTTCTAGGCCGCTGAGTTTCCTACAGCCTATAAGCAGGCTATACTTGATAGCATTACGCTTTTTACTTAAAATTCCTGTTTTAGTTGGTTCTAATCCGACGCATTATTGTTCATCTTGGAGTCGAGTGATGACTAAAGTCTGGAGCCCTCACTAGGTAGCCTCCATCGCACAACTGAGACGAGTGGCACAAGGCAACGTTCACAGCCTGGTTTCAGAGGGCACCAATAATAACTCGAGAAAATGACAAAAATTCCCTGCCACAGCTCAGCTCACGTGAGGTTTTTGCGAGGAGTTGCCTTGAAATATCAACCCTATTCACCCATTCATCTGCCCCAAAAGTCTCATCCTACCTTTAAGTACTTGCACCACCAGTATCAGCACCAGAGACAAGCATTCCTATTCTCCTTTAGTTGATACTCTACCACGCCCCGCTATTGCATCGGACTATTAAACAATGATCCCAGTCCTACGACATCCCTTCCCTTCGCTCTCGGCTGATAACTTCATCTCCAGCGGGGGCGCGGGCCACGTTTATGCCATCGGTCAACATCTCGTTCTAAAATGCCCACTTGTTCTTGATAACCCTCACCCAACACAAGTAGTAAAGATGAAAGAGAGCCAAATTCAGATCGACTGCGAAAAGGCCATCTACAAGGTCTTGATGGAGAATCGGCATCCCCACATTATCCATGCCGTCCTCTGCGCGCCTGAAGGCATCTTTATGCATCGCCAAGTCATGACCCTTGAAACTCGCCTGGAGAGCCCCGGTATCCCTCAAGACCTAAAGAACCGATGGATCAGGCAACTCTCGAGCGCTTTATCCTGGCTCGAGCATCTCGGTTTCGCTCATGGGGACCTCAGGCCTGCGAACATCTTTCTGGGCCCGGAAGATGACGTCCGACTGGGAGATTTTGACTGTACAGTCAGGATTGGGGAGCAGCTGAAGGCAGGAGGAGGCTCTTTTGGCAAACTGTACGAAAACTACGTGTTCCCCAACGCCAGTCCCATGACTGAACAATACTCGCTTGGGTCTTGCATCTACACTATCCAGTTTGGACATGAGCCCTGGCACGAGATCGACGAGCCCCAGAAGATCCTCAAGCTCATCAGAAACGAGTTTCCCGACGCTTCAGGGGACGAGGTATTTGGCGAGATTATTCAAAAGTGTTGGCATGGAAAGTACGATTCGATGCGTGCGGTTGAACGAGAGATTCTCAGCCAGCTTGGCCAAGATTGGAAAGATGGCGACAAATCTATTATAGACGAGGAGCTGGCGTCTATGATGCTAGCTGAGTGCGAGGCGTTCCTTGAGAGGGAGTCAAGAAAGTCATGATGTCGGGGATCACAAGTTTGGCCTCTCTTGACAAGGGTTAGCCAGGGTCGGCCACATAAAACCGCATGCATACAGGATGTAGGATAAGGGCTATGTCTATGGAGTATCAAGGCAGAATATAAAAGGTTTAGTTGTGATCACCTGCATCAGGAGGCCCGACGTAGTTCTCGTAACCCCAAACCCAGTACCAGACGCCTGAAATCGCAGTTGCCGCGACGAAAACAACAGGGGCGTAGTTGACAGTAGTTTGGTCTACAGGAAGCATCGATGGCATGCAAAAGAGAGGAAGAGCGAGCATGGACCAGGCTAAAAGATGGAGTCAGTTAGGGCATTTGTGTAGACTAGGAGGGGAGAGGTACATACCGATGGCAACGACATTGGTAAAGACGCCAAACTTCCCAAGGTAAAATGAACCCCTCTTCACCTGCTTTCGACCGGTACATAAGCTGATACCTATAGGCGTAGCATATGCTGCTGTTAGACAGATGACGCCCACACCTCCAAAGGCGTTGAAGGCAGCAGAGGATCCAAAGTAGATAAAGCCAAGCAAGATTTCGCATACCATGGCCAACATCATGGCATTAAGAGGGAGACCAAGGCTCTCATTAACCTTGGACCACCAAACTGCCCCTGGAATACCGCCATCACGAGCAAAGGACCAGACGCAGCGAGACGTCGCTGTTGTACAACTGGTGCCGCACAGGATGGACAGCACCATAAGTGGAATGAGCAAGCCAAAAGCGCCACCTGAAGATCCAACAGCTGACCTTATGATGTAGGGAACAGGTTGTGCAAGCGCAAGTAATTCGCTAATGTCTGGCATAACGAAGACGATGGGGATCAGGAAGAGTAGACCAGCGCAGAGGTTGATGACAATTGTCGCGACCATGGCCTTTGGTACTTGGACCTCTGGCTTTCGAACTTCTTCGCACATGCTGCAGGCCAGGGTTAGCTGGATATTAGAAACTTGGAAAGATGCACCCACGAAATGATCATGCCAGTCGCCGAGGTGGCATAGGCAGCATGGAGAAGGCCAACGCAAAATGACCATCCGTCTGGCCAACCTGAGTTATTCTCAAAATGTGTAAAGACCCAGCTAGGATCACGACGGCCGTTCTTAGCTAGGACGAGGATAGTAACGACGATAGTAATCACGCCGGCAAATGTCCAGATGATGGCTGCTGTCTAAACACTGTTAGTAATGCTGATGATGCAGATACAACGAGGGCGTGACCTACGTCGAGGATCGGAAGCCATTTGTTACCCAGCGCAGAAACGGCGTTGCAGAGTAGGGTTATACCAATGAAAAGCAGGATCGTCTTATACGGTTCGTCTCCAAACACGGGCGAGCCATCTTTGTTCTCAAAGACGTTGATACAGGAAACGATAAAGGTGGTGCTGCCAAAGGTGACAGATAGCGTGATGGTGATGTTGCCGACCACGTAGAGCCAACCGCAGATCCAACTGGCGACACGACGCCATCTTGCGGGAGCGATGATGAAGGCCTGGTAGTAGACACCTAGGAGAGAAATAAGTCAGAGGCATTAGACATGGGCTGTTACATACCTCCTGCAGTTGGGTAGACACTAGTGATCTCGCCAAGAGATGCAGCAACGCACAGGATAATCAGAGATACAGCAAGCCACCCCCAGATAATGTTGACAGGTCCTCCTCCAATGATTGGATAGGTCACCGTCGTAGACAAGCCCCATGGGATCGAGGCCAACACAAACGACATGAACGCCACCTGCAGGGTGGATCTGTTCCTGTTCAGCTCTGGCTTGTAGCCCAGATTGGCCAGAAGATCGTCGGCTGTATTCTCCTCCACTACGTCCGGTGGAAATGCCGGCTTTTGTTCCTTCTCGCTCGTTTCGGAAGTCATGATGCAAGTCGTGTTCTCTTTTGGGTTGCTTCTGGTGGATGTCTCTGGGTTTGGATTGGATAACGAATGCAGAAAGTTGACAAACCTGCATAAGCCCCCTAACTTGGTGTTAAATAAAGAAGAAAGGCTCCTTACTCTGGGGCGTGAGAGTATCGAAATAGGGAGACGGGCAGATGGTGCAAAGGTGAAGGAGGAAAGCAAGGTCGGTTATTGCATGTCCGAGTGAAAAACTCTTTGGATACCGGAAGGCCAGCCGACCGTGACGTAAGAAGAACCTATGGGTCTCATGTTTCATTGAGGATTATCTACTACTCCTTGAGGGTTGGAAGAAGAGAAGTTGAGCATCGTGGGAGGAGTCGGTATGAGATACTGTAATGGGAATAGTGGCAGTCAAGGCCCCACAGTGAGCGACCTTCGGTGCTAACCCAGTATAGTAATTCCAAGGAAGGCCGGTGTCAATTACCTATCTCGTCTACTTAAGACCAGTCATTGGATAGACCACATAGTTCGGGGAGACTTCCTCACAATGGCTAGAAGACTGGTTCATGAAGGCACTGCATTTCGACGTCTATTGTATGCCCTTCATGGACTAGTTTTAGAAACTTGGATCTTGCACGAAATAACCAGGCATTGAGGATTATCATATTGGGGGACTTTGTAAACATCTAGCGCTTATTGGCTGAGGTACTATAGATCTCACCATGACCAGGGCACTCTATGGAAAGCTCAAGTGTCTGACCACCAAGATAGTGAAAGGAGGGGGAGGCTACTTGAAAGTTGGCATACCTGTTGATATACAGGAATTTAAACGGTCTTGATGGAGCAACCGTTTTTTTTTTTTTTTTTTTTTCCCAAACTTGATTTGTAACCAAATTTGTTCATCGGCGACCTCACGTAGGCAAAGTGTCCGAAACTGAAAAATGTCCCCGATATGCGACCCCGGAGAGAAAACCAGGATCGTGAATAGTTCAACTTGTCTCCGCGTTTTGGGCATCAAAGAAAGAAGTATCCGTTGATTAATTTCCATTGACCAAAAAGGTTCCGTCGACTCTGGAGATATAAAGGACACATTGAATGAAAGGGGAAGAGAAAATGGTTTGGACAAACACAGCCCAGCAGCCGAATCAATACACACATAGCACATCCTTTAACAAGCAAAGAATAAACCGACAAAATGACTGCACCTCTCGAACTCTTTGTTCTCACCTGGGGAATTTATCCTCGTCGAGTTCTCATCTACCTATCTGAGAAGGGCATCCTCTCTTCCCCCCTCATCAAAATCACCCCCGTCATCATCACCCTAAAAGGCATGTCAACCCCTGAAGGGAAGCCACCAGGCACCGTCCCCATGCTTAAACTTCCCGATGGAACATTCATCAAGGAGTCTGTCGCCATCATCGAGTATTTCGAGGATATTTGTGCCAACCCTCAGAGTGACTGGCAGAAAGAACTGGCCAAGGATGCCAAGTCTAGCATGCGTGGAGAGACGCCCGAACAAAAGGCGCGGATCCGAGACATGGTTTGTCTTTCGGTTGAAGCATGCGTTTACTTTGGATTCGCCTGCCACAAGGGCACAAAGCTTTTCGCCCTTTCAGAGACTCCCAATGCCCTCGCCGCCAAGCTGTCTCTCGAGTACTGCAACAAGACGCTGAAACACCTGAGCGAGTATTACGGGGGGGATAGTCTAGAAAATGGCCGACAAGTCACCATCGCGGATTGCGTCTTGTACTCGATGTTGCACTTTGCAAAGGATCTGTACGACCTTCATTTGCTGGACGAGTTGCCTAATCTGCAACGGTTCTATGGAGAGTTTGAAAAGAGGGAGAGTGCTCAAGTTAAGGAAGATCACTTCCCGCAGGAATACAAGGAGCTGGCATGCCAGTGGCTTCCAGTTGAGTAAGCGATAGCCTGGGAGATGTACTGCTTGGGCAACGGCATCATTTTTATAGTACAGAGCACCCGTTGGTTTATCAATCCGAATAGATAGTCAAAATTGCAAATCACATCTACATACAAAAGAAGTACAGATTAAATAGACGCTTGAATGTTCCGCAGATCCTTTAAAGCCGTGTCGACAAAGTTCATAGCCACCTTGATCCTATCCGCCTCATCATTGATCACGTACTCATTCGGCTCTTCATCCAACTCTTGATCCTTCCGGTCCAGACACGTCAAGAATTCGCACACAATGCGGGTCATCTTTGTCCCCGCCTCAGCAGGGATCAAATTTTCGCTCATGGCAAGGAGGATGGCTTTGTTCTTGTTCGGAAACTTGGTGTAGTAGTCCACAGGGTCAGCTTCGTTTGGCTGAAAGCCAAGTCGGGTGAAAGTCTTGACGAATGTGGGAGAGACGAATGGAGGTAAAAGCTGCAAGACGCTCTCCCAGAGAAGTATTTCCAGCATACAGACGCCCAAGCTGTAGACGTCATGTGCCATCGAGTACTCGCGCTCTGCGGTTGGAAGCTGACGCTCTGGATGTTGGTAGATCTTGCGTTGAAGCATCATGTCTCCTGTCAGACGTGTCACGCCCTGCTCAACCTCTCGGGCGTATTGCCATCCACATAGACTCAGAGCAGGTATGTTTTCTCCAGGTTTCGCTGTCGGTGACTGAACGGCCTCAAGCGAGTAGATGAGAATGTTCTCGGGTCGGATGTTCTTGTGAACCAAGCCAAGGAGTTGAGTCTGAAGAACCGCACTGGCAAGCTGATAGCAAAGATCGACTCGGAAGTTTAAGGACGGTTTACCAGAGTAATTCAGATAATTCCCCATGAATGTTGACAACGGCATTGTAAGTCCCCCATCGAAGGGTCCTTGGAAGATGAGCTGGAAAGCACCACCATCACGACCCGGCTCATCTCGGTACCCAAGCAAAGGCAGAATCCCACTGTCGGGCTGGAGTTGAGAAAGCTTCGAAGCGAGTATCTCGATGCTCTCTCTTGCTTCCTCCTTCGTCTCCGAGAGATACGGTTTGGATTCCAGAAGGTACCATTGAATGTCCCGGGAAGCAGTAGATCTCCCTCTGATAAACGTAAACGTCTCTTCTTCGCGAAGGACCTCTATGATTGTAAAGTCTCGACAAGAAAGATAGAGTGGCGACGAGTCCTTGAGGTGCTCGCGGAGCATCATCACATCATCTCGGAGCTCGTTTCTCAGCCGTGTGAGCATCCCGCTGCTACCGATGCGTATTAATTCATTGCGAGCTTCCAGTCGTGGCCACGAGTCCCAGATGGATGAATTCGCTGACATGGCGTTCATCAGCTCGTCCACCCGCCCCAGGTGTTCCTTGAGTCGTTCCCAGGTTGTGATGAGACGTTCCTGGTGCTCCGGTAAGACGGTGCGGCTTCTGAGAACTGGCTGAGCCAGTTCTATGAGAAGAGTCAGTTGGTTCTTTCTGTCGTCTAATGCGAACACGCTCAGCTCCTGAGCCAAGGGGGCGAGTCGTCTCTTGTCTTGAACCCGTCTGTAGAGTCGGTATCCGTACTCTGCCAAGACCGGGGCTGCAGATATTGCGGAGAGAGCTAAACCAGCAATCTCCATACTGGCACTGAGAAGATGGCTCAAATGACTGCTGGAATATATCAAGCGTCAGGAACAAACGTCGACAGACAAACCTTGAAAATATGGATGAGGGGAAGCGGTTGAAATCAAGAGTCAGGCTGTGAATCGTCGGCCATTTCCCGATACCCGAGCCTGATTTCATCCTGACAACGTACCTGTTGGTCAAAAAGCGAATCAATTCGCTGTGATTCTGCCTTATGCATGTCATCTTACATCATCGCCGCGCGTAAAGCCATGCCACAACTGTCACGGCCAAAGCAACGTCCGTTTTCATCTCCAAAGATATCCTTGAGGCTGAACGACTATCCACTGCATCGCTACGACAGCCATGGATTCTTTTAGTCCAACAGTTTCATCATTCTCTTCCTTTGCCTTTGCCCAGGCTGGGGCGTTTCTCTTTCAGTTCAACCCAGAAACGGACGAGCCTGTCTTTGCCAACCCAGACTTGTTACCAGAGTTGAGGAACCTCCGTCTTGCCCACTCTCTCATCCGGGAAGCCCTCGAGGAAAGTCCAGATGAGGAGTCCCCTCTCTTGTCTCATATTCTTGAGGATCTAGCTCTGTACACCAATGCCGTTCATAGGTGTAGCGCCACAGCACGTCATCTGCTCTTGCAGAATGACCCCAGGTTTCTGAAAGATGCTCGTGTCATTTCACGTCAGCAACAGCTTTTAAAGCAATTGAGAGAGGCGCGGGCGTGCTCAGAGCAATTGCAATACCTCCTTGATGAGGATGCATCATTGACAGACCAACTCAACGTAACAAATGAAGATGTACAAACCTGGCTAGGTGTCTCCTCAGCTGGTTTACACTTTGGGACATTAGACGCACTGCAAGAGTATTTCGCGACTATTTCTCTAAACAACTGGTTCAACAGGAATGGGAAATTACTCTGGTTCACGAGCACAGGTACGTTGGGCACCTCAATCAACCTCCAGCTCTGATCCCACCCAGCTCATTTTTTGTTTTTCTAGACAATGGTAGTAGTAGAAAGGTTGGGTAAGGGGCAAGAATCTGCTTCTTCCGAGATATGGTTTACCTGAGATATGATAGCTTAGCAGTTGCGGAGAACCTTAAGCTCCTTCACGACAGTACTTTCGTTGGCTACACGCCCGTCTCCCAGCCATCCAGACAGCTAGAACTTGTCGAGCTACTCTGTAGCCTACTAGGTCAAGTCTTGGAGTCGCCACAATGTTTCCCATCAGTTGTATTGAAAGGCTGGTTCCTTGCTCATCGGGAGAATCGGCCTTCACAACAAGACGCCTATCGAATTTTTTTTGAACGAGCTGCAGCGGCAACCAGAGTCTCACTTGATCATTGATAGCCTTGATGCAAGCGAGGGCCAAATGGAAGCCTTACAGCCAATGTTTGAAGATATTCTACAGACAAGTTGCAAACTCTTCATCATCTGCCCGTTTCCCCTACCAGCTCAGCTCAATACAGAAGGCGCAGCTCAAATTACAGGAGCGACCATCGCAGAAGCGATAATCTCGTTAGATCCTATCCCGGATCCTATCCCGGAATACCTCCCAATGCCCTACGATGCCTGCGTACCTCTCGTGGAACCGCCTTATCTAGATGATCTAGACTCTTATCACCTCCCCCCATACGCCATAGAAGGTATATCCGAACCTCTTCCAGACTATCTCATAATCCCCGTGAGTTCGCCGCTATATGTCCGCACTGCCATATAGCCAATGTTAAGATTATTAGTCTCAGCCTACGGCGTTAGACAGGGAGACCCAGAATACCGAGCATGAGAGAACCCAGTGGGACGCTATGCTGAGAAGGTTGACTGACGACACTAATCCCGTGGTCAGGGTTTCAGTCAAGATGCTAGTATGGCTGGTGTTCGCTCAAGATCGACTCTCAATGGACGAGATCAAGACTGCAACTGCGGATGATGCAAACGTTTTCAGTCCCATGGAGCATATAAAACGCCTCGAGGATTTTGTCAACTTGTTTCCGGGGAATCACGAGGTTGATCTAAAAGACCCTGCCATGCGACCGT
Organism: Fusarium sp. NRRL 66088; assembly: GCA_013186415.1. NCBI lineage: Eukaryota > Fungi > Ascomycota > Sordariomycetes > Hypocreales > Nectriaceae > Fusarium > Fusarium sp. NRRL 66088. Next base: position 12,087 of record JABCKD010000205.1, read on the forward strand.
TCCTTCAGCAAAAGCTTCGTGGCGGTGAAGGGATACATGCAGACGGCCCACACGCCCTGATTGCCGAGCGATGTTTATCTTACATCAATTCAGTATGCAACTTGGAGAAGCTTCCGGAAGACAATGACGAGCTTGAAGAATGGGTTTTCCGGTACCCTCTGCTCCGGTATGCCAGTACATTCTAGGGACAACATGCTCGCCAAGTAATTCCAGCGTCAGATCAACACATAACCCTACTTGCGACCTTGCTAGAGTCCCGACATGCCGAAGAAATGTGTGCGTTGATGTATTCAACATCAGAAGAAAACACCAAACGTCACAAAGGAGCATACAAGGGAATGACAGGACTGCACCTCGCCTCAGCCTTTGGATTAGTCAACGTGGTGTCGCAGATGATCCAGTCTGGAAAGTTCAGTCCTTGTCTCCGCACCGATGACGGATGGACTGCACTTCACTGGGCCGTTGAACGATTTCATCCGGACGTTGTCACTTTTCTTCTCACCCTACCAAACACGGAGTCGCTTCTCGCTTGCAAGACTGGCTCGGAAGGCTGCACGGCACTGCATTTTGCAGTTAAAAACCACTCCTCTTCAATGGTGGAGGCGATGCTCAAGGCCAAGGTCGACGTCAACGCACAGGATCGTCTAGGGAGGACCCCCCTCTACTTGGCTGTGTGGGGTGGCCAAGAGGATGTGGTTGAGCAGTTGTTATCTGGCGGAGCTGATCCGAACATTCGAAGTATCTATGGGACAACGCTACACTGCGCTGTGAAGCGGGGGACACTTGATCTCATCAGAACACTGATCTCGACAAGTGATCATCGTATTGATCTCAATATAAAAGACATACTCCCATTGACGGCCCTTCAAGAAGCACAGGCGAGAGGGCGCGACGATGTAGCGGCGATCCTCCTCGAAGCAGGAGCAAAATCCTCACCGGATTTAATCCTTACCCAAGCATACCTCATGGGCAGTCACCAGGGCCTCTCTGCAAAGGAGGGATGGCAAGGTTACGAAGTTGACTCAGAAATATCAGCTCAAATCAAATTCGGCAACCAGTGTACCTGCCACGTTCTCAAATCGTGCAAGCAGGAGCTCAGACCGGCCGAAGCTGCTCAAGTAAATCTCAAGCATGAGTCTGAGGACGACTTGACAGCACCAACAGTGAGTTTGCTCAAGATCGCTGGGCCCTTCCGCAACTAACTTGTTACAGAGAGTTTTCCGGAAAACGTTTGACCTGGCACATGATCCTCATGGACAGGTTCAAAAATACTTGCTGTCCGAGTGGCGGATTCTCTTCAAACTCCGACATCCACACATTGTCCGGTACATTGACTCCGACGAAGACCCTCACCGCAACGAGTTTCTACTCTACATGGAGTACTGCGATAGAGGAGACCTTGAGTCTTTCCACGGAGTCCAGCTGAAAGATTTGGTAACGAGAGAGAACAAGCGGTATGGGTTCGTCGAGGGTGAGACAACATCAAAGCTGAGGCCCCTGACCGGCGTCGAGGTCTGGGCTATGATCTGGCAAATGGCTTCGGCACTGGCCTATCTCCATTACGGCTTGGTCATCAGACGCAAGAATGGTCTGTACGATGCTGCTCTTGAGGGTCCGTGGGCTTACATCATTCACCGCGATGTCAAACCCGCCAACAGTGAGCACTATTTAAAAGTCTGGCTATACGGGAACTGACAAGTAGTATAGTTGTAATGCACGGCGCGGAGGAGGACAAGTTCCTCTTCAAGCTCTGTGACCTGGGAATCGCAAGCCATGCTGGCTTAGGGCCTGATCAAAACCAAACCCAATTGATAGGAAGTTCTGGCTTGCAACCTCCAGTATGTAGATTCCAATGTTGTTGGAGTCGATGACGGTACCAAACCACTATCCAGCAAACTAATGTCCAGCACAGGAAGTCAGGCAGGGAGAGCTGTGGACAACAAGGGGTGACATGTTTTCGCTTGGGGGTTGGTGTCTCCTAAACGCAATGATTCTTCTCCGCCAGTTCTCATGCTAACCTTGTACAGAAACCATCAGGCTAACAGCCAAGTTAAAGGATGAGTTGCTTGACTGTCAACCCTTCAAGGGCTTCCTGGACGCGGCGCGTGGAATCGACGAAGACTCGAGACCAACCAGCCTCGAAGCCATGGAAGTTGCCTACAGCAACCTCCGTAAAGCTGCTGGAAGTTTCTCAATCCTTCCTCAAGCCGTGATTGAGGAAATGCGTGCCGTCCATCAAGTGCTTGGTCGCTGGGGCGGGAGCTATCTTTTTCAATCATTTCTTCTTACAGCAGAGCTGCTAGACAGCCCACAGCCATTCCAGCAGGGCTCTTTTGCAGATGAACGCAGCAATCTTGCCAAACAACTATGGCTACTTCTGAGCGATGGGGCCGAAGAAAGCTTCCAAGGCAAATATGAGCTCACCGCGCACCTGCTGATTCTCCTAGGGGGTCGTTCTCCGGAGGAAAAACTATCGAGAGAGAAAGGTCTCGATAGATTCCTAGAAAAGCCTGCTAACTTTAATCGACAATGGATAAAGTCAGGCTGGTCGGCGCTTCATATTGCAGCACAGGAAGGAAAGTTGGCGGCTGTCAAGACGCTGCTGCGGCATGGAGCGAAGGTTGACTTGAAGGACAGCTTTGGGAAGACGGCAAAGGATTATGCAGAAGCAAATGGGCTGCAGGAGATAGTAGGAGTGTTAGAGGGCCAGCATGGGGAGACTGTAGTTGAGCGGCGAGAAGAGATGGGAGGGAATAGAAAACGTAGGATATTAATCTAGGTACCTAGGTAGGGGCAAGCAGCATAAACGCGCAAGAGTGACTTCATGTAGGTAGATGGCGAGGGATATTTATATGATTACCTACAGGGGAACAGTTGCAAATGAATAGAACTCATAGAAATAGATAGATTTTGGGGGCCAAATCGACAGACCTTCACCTTATTTCAGTCTGTTGCCGCAGGGTAGGTACCTACCTAAGCATCCATGCCTCCGTCGGGTGAGCTTCCATCAGCTCGTGAGGCTCCACTTGATGACCCCACAATGATTGGACGGAGCTTTTCCCAACCTGACGTAACAGTCAAGCTTCAACTTGACTTCCTCATCACTTCAACCCCCCCCATTCCATTCTTTGTCGCGTACCCCCTTGTGCTAGTCACAATGGACGGCCTAGACGAATTCGAAAAGACTCTTGCCGCCGAAAAGGCAGAGCGCGAACGATCAGAACGCGACCGCGACGAGAGGAAGCATCGCAAACATCGACATCATCATCGACACGAGTCGGACAGAGATCGAGATCGCGATAGGGATAGGGATAGGCATCGACATGGTCGGCATCGCGATGATGAAGATGATGGACATAGGCATAAGCGCTCTCGACATTCGCGCGACGATGATGAGCATCGATCACGGCATCGACATCGACATGGCGACGAGCGACACCAGAAAACATCAGACGCACAAGAAGACCTTCCCATCCCTGATGAAGAGAAGCCACGCAACGAAGATACTGTCCAAGGATCAAAGCCTCTGACACGAGATTCCTGGATGACGGCACCCTCCGCCCTCGAAGTCGACTACATCCATCGACCAGACAAGGCCAAGTCGCCCCCTCCAAAAGTCGAACCGAAGCGAGTCGTTTCCAAGAGAGAGATCAACGTTCACATCAATGATATCAACAAAGGCAAGACACTCGACGAGCTTGACATTCCCAAGGAGCGAGATGTCGAGTATACCTTTGGAGACGCTGGCTCTTCCTGGCGCATGACCAAACTCAAGGCCGTCTACACAGTAGCCGAAGAGAGCGGTCGTCCGGTAGAAGAAGTCGCCATGGAGCGCTTTGGTGATCTACGAGACTTTGACGATGCAAGGGAGGAGAAGGAGGAGATGGAGAGGAGGAAGCTCTACGGAAAGGGCTACAAGGGTCACGACAAGCCTACCGGTGATCTCTACCGCGAGAGGATCAAGAACCAGCGCAAAGATGAACCTCTTCCCGAACCAGAGCAAGGAACTATCATTCCCGATCCGCAGCCTCCGTCTACACCAGCCATGGATCAGTCTTCTCTCAATCGTCTACGCGCTCAGATGATGAAAGCCAAGCTCCGTCGCGCACCCAACGCCGCACAACTCGAAGAAGAATACAACAAAGCCGCAGCATCCTTCTCATCAGCCCCTCAGAACCCCGAAGCCGTCGTCCTCAGCGTAATGGATAACCGACAACTCGCCGGAACACGCGCCGAAGCAAAAGCCATAACCACCAAACGAGGCCGCGAACGAGGCAACGTCGAGGAAAACACGGAAATGACAATCGAAGACATGGTCCGTGAAGAACGTCGCACAAAGAACCAAGCCGGCGGTGAAGGCCTACGTCTAGCAGAGCGTATCGCAAAAGACGGCAAATTCGACAATGATCTCGAATACATGGATGAAAACGCCGAGAAACTAGCCCGTCGCATGCACAAGTCCGACCTCAACCTCAAAAACATGGCCGTGTCAGAGTTCCAGAAGATGTCGCGCGCTCTCGACTCTTGTCCCCTGTGTCACCACGAAGATACAAACCAACCACCTCTTGCTCCTATCATTGCCCTTGGTACTCGTGTTTTCCTTACCCTTGCTACCGAGCCCGAGGTGTCACCGGGAGGCGCCGTGCTCGCTCCGATAGCACACCGCGCCAACCTCCTCGAGTGCGACGATGACGAGTGGGAGGAGATTCGCAACTTTATGAAGTCTCTAACACGCATGTACCACGATCAAGGTCGTGAAGTGGTCTTTTACGAGAATGCGGCCCAGCCACATCGACGTATGCACGCCGCAATGGTAGCCGTGCCGATCCCGTACGAAGAGGGTGCCACGGCCCCGGCATACTTCCGCGAGGCTTTCCTCTCGTCGGACGAGGAGTGGAGTCAGCACCGCAAGATCATCGATACGGGTGCCAAGGCTCGCGAGGGTATGGGTCGGTCCGCCTTCCGAAGGTGCATCGCAAAGGAGATGCCATATTTTCACGCATGGTTCACACTCGACGGTGGACTTGGACACGTTGTAGAAGACGCAGGTCGTTGGCCAAAGGGAGATTTATTTGCTCGTGAAGTGCTAGGTGGTATAGTAGATGCTGAACCACATATAATCAAGAAGCAAGGAAGATGGACACGAGGAGATCCAAGAGTCGAAACCTTTAAAAAGGGATGGAGAAAGTTTGACTGGACAAGGATGCTAGCAGAGGGATAGACAGACACCAGAGTTTGAGATTTATTTTATTGCACTTTTTTTTCCTTTATTTCATCTCAACAAAGAGAAACATACAAGACATTACACTAACTAGTTACGGATGTGTTCGCTTTTGTTCCGTAAGATTATTCCATACAAATCCAAATGGCTAGTAAGAACCAGACGAGATATGACGCTTCCTTTCGACTCCCACATCATGCTGCGGCTCTCTGGGTATCAAGACAGACCTCTTTCGGTCTTGGGGGGAGCAAATAAAAAGAAGAGGGAAGAAGGTCCCCTTATCAACAACAAAGAAAGAATAAGAATGCTCCCACGAAAATTGTTTAAACCCTCCCCCTCCGGTCTCTACCGCGCTCTTTCCGTCCATCAGAGCCAGTAACCTTCATCCAATCCTCCCACTCCTTGCTCATCTCCATGAGCACAGAGCCCATCACGCTCGCACTAGCCATGAGACCGTGTCCTTCTCCCTCGAGGACTCTGACTTCGCACCTCCGCATAGTCTTGCCGAGCCACTTGACATTGTCTACAGGAACACGCGTGTCTCTGCTTCCGTGGTGGATGACTACTGGTCGAGTAATGTCGACGTATCGGAAACCGATTGTGTGTCTTCGTTCGAGACATACTAGGAGGTCCACGGCTGGGTTTGCTCCTGTCGTTGCTAGTTCCCAAATTGCGTGCGTTAACCGTAGGTCGTATGTCATTTGACGTTCCTTGTCTGCCATGGCATCTGCCGCTGCTGCCAAGATGGCGTTGTCCGGGCTTCTCGTACCCTGAGGCACCTGCATCCTATCCATGTTCTCAGAAGCATTGGGAGGCTCCAGATCAGGATCACCATGGCCATTGGATTTGCCATACACATCGTGACCCATGTTCTCCTTGTCCAAGCTGGGTGTCACGTTCCGGTTGCTCGTTGTACTCTCTCTTCCGCCATTATTGTTCGTCCTCCGCTTAGCTCGTCGGGGGTTCTTGGGTAATGAGCTTGTAATAGAGCTGCTCGTGGCGGTCATGAAACTGCTGTTGGCGGCCTTGAGGATGGGGGTAGGAAGGGCGCGTAGAATTCGCTGTGAGGTCGGGATAGCGTTGGTCGGAGGGAGTGTTTGCGAGGTTCCAAAGACGTTCATCTGAGATGGGGGAATCCATGGTGCTAAAAGGTGAATTCTACCCCGGATGTGCTGAGGCATACGGAGAGCCGTGGCCAAGGCGTAGATGGCGCCAGCTGAATGAGCCAAGATGGAGAACTTTGTAATCTTCAAAGCCTGGCAAATAGCATAGACATCATCTAATCAAGTCAGCAACAGCTCCCTGAAGTGTCAACAAGGAAAACTTACCTGGCCAGCTGAGCGGCGTAGCAGTCCCATCCGAATATGGCTCACTGTCTCCAACACCAGGACGATCAGGTGTGATCAGCCGCAGCTTCAGCGTCAACGCCAGCTCATCGTAGAAAGCAGTGATGTATCTAGTAAGTCCCATTCCAACACAGCAAAACACAGCCGATCCTTCCGAGTCACCGACTTCGGAAAAGGAAATGACGCGACCTGTCTGAGGATGTCGAATCTTTTGTGAGAGGCGAGGGGAGCAGAGATAAGACTCGACTGCATCGTCAACGGAATCAGCTGATTGGGGGCGCTCGTAGCCTGCGGGTGTAGGGTTCTGGACTGGTTGAGGACTTGGGGATCTTCGATCGTCGGGTCGAGGACTCAACGGTCCAGATAGACGCTTGAGTCGTGAACTACTCCGCTTCATCTTGACGCCGCCATCAGGAGGAACTGGACTCTGATGACCCGAGCGACGACGACTATGACGATCATTGCTTGGTTCTCGCCGTCGATTTTGTGACACGGCGGGGAACGGTGCACCGTCATCATCATCGTCGTCGACCCCAAACCCGTAGTCATCTTGACTAACGTCGAGGAAACTCCTACCAGCTACGCTCGTCGTCTTGGACGGAGCTGGTTCTTGAAGTCCATAGACTGGTGACCTGGCAGATGACCGCAATTGATCATGTGCTGTATGTCCCTGCTTCCTCCTCCCGGTTTCCCGTGGTTTATGATGTTCCTCTGCCTCGGGTATGGCATCACTCAACGGCCCCTCTTCACGTCTCGATCTCCTCGCGCTCGATCGTCTAACCTGTCCCGTCTTCCTTAGACTCGAGTCACGCGCCGGAATAGCACAGGGACCCTCCATTGGAGGGCGCTCAATAGGCAACTGATGTGAAGGCGGCTCCTCATGAATAGCCGTCTCGGCAAAGAAAGGATCACTCCGTCCTCCGCTGTGAATACTGCTCTCAACGGCAAGCGCACCAGAAGACGACGCAGAAACGCCTCCAGACGCCCTCTTCCTCTCAACCTCCTTCTCGCGGAGCTGCTCCTTTGAACTCATGTACATGAGCCCCTTTGAGCTCCTCGACGTCTTCTTTCCCCAGCTATCATGCGATCGTTGGTGGTTCAGCTCGGGGGTCGGGGCGTTTCGGCGTTCGATGGAGAGGTTGCCTATACTCTGGGCGTCGTCATTCTTGGAACAGGCCGATGACCCTTTGGATGAGGGTCGTGAGGTGCTGTTGCGTATAAAAGAGCGCAGACCACCCGAGTTCTCGCGACTGGGGCTTCTCGGGCTCTTGGGGGACTTTGCGGCTGTAAGGGGAGAGAAGCCGCTCGGAGGCTTCGAGGTGCGGATGACAGGTGGGCAGGCGGCGAGCTCGTCGAGGGATACGGGGTCCTGTCTCAGTTCGTCGAGGCTCGGTTGGTGAAAGGCTCCGTAGTCGACACCGAAGCTGCCGTGGGCGGGACCGGGACTAGACGGGAGGGATAGGCTGGTCGGGGGGACCTCGAAGTGGGAGTTTGCTGGCTTGGAGATGACGCTGAGGCTGGTGATGAGGTTTGATATGACTTCGGGACTGGCGGGAGGGAGACTGGCACGCTTGGAGGCGGCGGAGGAGGGACCTTGGAGAGAGCGACGTCGGGCGTGGTGATGATGGGCGCGGGTCGGGATAGGGGGGATGTCAGCCGACTCGTACTCCATGGCTGGGAGGGCCAGCCGCGTGCCGCGGGCTGTGAATTGCACGGTAGGCAGGTTAGTTGATCCCAAGGGAGGGAAGGGATGAACGGATGGATGGATGTAGAAAGGGCGGAAACGTGGGAACAGTGGGCGCGCGTGTCTTGTCAAGCCAAGGGGGGGAGAGAAAGGGTTGCAACAGGCGACGGCCACCACAGCCAAGCTTTCAAAGTGGAATGTCTCTCTCTCTTTCTCTTTCTTTCTGGGTGTAGGATCGGTCCGGGCTTGTCTCGAGGAGTGTCTCGCAGCGTCAGCGATGGCGCGGGCGTTGGCGCGCGCTCGCTCTGGGCTTAAAGGGATGGAACGCTCGCCGTCGCTTTTTGCGTGGGGATTGGGGATATTAGGTTGTTGGTGGTTATGGTGGAGGCGGCTGCTGCGGTGGGATATGCAGGTCGTCTGCACGAGGACGTGCGCTGCAGGAGCAAACAGAGTAGTAGTATTAACAAGAAAAAGGATGAAGAAAAAAAGAGAGAGAGAAAGAAAAAGAAGCAAACGCTGGATGAGTGAGGCGCGCGGACGTGATTGATTGATTGATTGATGAGGCCCAGCAATTTGTTAGATGAATTGGGCGGGACGGACTGGGGGTCCAAGACAGTGAAGTGAGTGGCGTCGACTCAACAAGCAAGCAAGCTCCGTCCTTGTTCGGCCCCGAGACAAGCAATACGAACAAGAGTCGTCTATGCGATTGTTGAAAATAAACTCTCGTCTTTCCTTTTTCTCTTCTCTCGCGGTAGTGTAAAGAGAACAAGAGTTGTGCGGGAAGAGGAATGGGTAAGGGGGGGTGTGTGTGTGCCACGGAAGATTTGTGCTCCCCGAAGGGCAGCGCATGACCTCTACCTGAAGCTCCTCTGGCTCGTATCTCTTCAGGTCTCTGGTTTCTGCTAGAGTACCTAAAGGTGCAGTCACAACAGGAGACATGTACATGTATTTCTCAGCAACAACAGGGGGTGTCTAACAGAACCGTTTCGAAAGGCGATGGATGCAACGATATGCAATGCAATGCACACGCGACGCGCATCCTGCATCTCTGTCTCGTCTCGTCTCCTCATTCAAGAACCCCTTGACTCTCCAGAAGTCCGAGAGGAGAGGAGAGGAGCACGGAAGACTGGCTTCTGCTTCTAGTACAATCTCCCGCCCGTGGTCAGTCGTCATTCTCAATCTCTCCAGCCTAGCGGGATTGCGCACTAGAACAATTGATATTGGTGGCTCCAGGGAACCCCTGACCAAAAGAAGGAATCGCGGGACCCCTGGGCTGAAAGCTTTTTTACTGCCCCTGGAGCTTGCATCCTAGCACCACGCGCGCCGCCCAGGGGTACGTCCGTGGTCTCCATCTTTTGACATTCCAGCAGGACGTGATTTCCTCTTTATGTCCACGTGAGGAATGGACTTTCAGGTCAGACAGAGTTTACGATGGGCAAGACTTAAAAGCGCCCCATAGATACAGATTTTTTAAGATCGAGTCGAGGCTTAGTTCGTGGATTATGTTCGTGACCCGGAAAAGCAAAGGGGACCTGATTAAACCTGCATGCGGACGATGATTACGGGGGACCCACAGCGGGCAGCTTTCAATTTTATTTGTTGGGCATTTTCTGTTTGCCTTATAATCGTCATTGAGAAACATTCTCCGGTTCTCCCGTCGACCGTGTGTTCTTGTTCTCTGTCTGTGCTGTTGTTGCCTGACCCAATACTTTCTTGACAGGTCCACGATCTACGCGTAGCGTGTTTCGACGTGCCATGAGAAAGAGGAGAGTCTCTCGCGTGGGATTACTCTCGAGAATGGAGTGTCAGCTTGGACCTCCTTGCCGCTTTTGTTCCTGCGTCTGGTCTCACGGGTGCAGATTCGCCAATGTCTGGGACACTTCTCACGCCATGACGAAACACGCCTTCGTCTCATGAGAGCAAGTCAAATAAACCCCTTTCCAGCCTCCAATCGATCGATATTTGAACCGTTACTAAGCTCCTCCTCCTCCTCCTCCATGTTTAGCTGCATGCACCTTTTAAACCCAAATCCCCTCGTAGGGCTGCCAACGACAATCATCCCCAGCCCAGGCCTTGGTACTGGTCCCCTTTCTCCCCCCCGCATCAGCCACAACTACGTCATCGGTTCTAGCCACAAGCTTGTAACTCACACAGCTCCCGGTTTCTGGATGTGTTTGCGACGTCATGGTCGCGAAAGGTGAATGTCCCCCTCAAGAGTAGAAGAATCGTAGATCCTGTTGTTGCATTGTTGTGAATTCTGCTTCTTACACTTCAACTTTCTTGTTGTTTTGAACTGGCGATGCAAGTGTAGCAACACCACGATATCATCCCAATCATCAATACGTCAGCCACAAGATGGATGTCCTCCTCTCTCTACCTATACTCTCCTACCTCCTATCGCCTGCTTCGGCGTCATGGTCAACATCTCTCAACCTCCTCTTTTTCTACATGACATGGACTACTCTCGTCCTCTCCCACACTCCCCTGCGAATCCGCCTCCTGGGCTCTCTCGCAATACGCATAGTACTCTATCTAATACCGTCACTACTCACGCTTCTATTCGATGCGGCAGTTCCCAGCCTCGCCGAGTCCATCAAGCTTGGCGGCCGTGCATCACTCCCACCTCGTGATGCCCGTACACTAGCCCGCCAGGTTACACTCGTCGTGTTCAACCTCGCCCTTGTAACGGGTGTGGAAGGCGCTTCGAGTCTAGGCTTTTCCTACATCTTCAAAGACAATGACTTCAAGACGACGTCGACGCTTCCGTTACCATGGCAGCTAGCGAAGCATATCGTTTTGCTCCTCACGGCGCGAGAGGTGCTCACGTATTACATTCACCGTTACACACTGCATTCTTCGTCAACCATTGGGAAATACCACCGTCGCTTCGCTCACGCTCGTGCTGCGGCGCCGTATAGCCTTCTTCTATTTGCCGACCACCCAGTTCCTCTGCTCCTCCAACGTTTCGTCCCCATCTACCTGCCTGCTCTGGCATTGCGACCACACCTTTTGACTTACTTCCTATTTCTTCCCCTATGCACCGCCGAAGAAACCCTATCAATGTCCGGCTACAGCATTGTTCCGGGCATCATAATGGGCGGCATGACGCGGCGAACAGCGGTACACTACGCCAGTGGTGGGAACTGCAACTATGGCGCCTGGGGATTCCTCGACTGGGTTAACGGCACTGGCCGGGGTCGAGATGTGCTTGAGGATGTCAAGGCTGAAGCAGAGAAGCATCACGTCAAGGAGAGATCTGCTAAGAAGGTGGATAGTGGTATGGGAGCGATTCAGGATGGGATTGACAAGCTAACGAACGGGAATGAGGATGGAAGGAGGAGAAGTTCAAGGTTGAGGTCGAAGCGGGCTTCCTAGGTAGTGTGTTATTTGTCCATCATCTCTCACTATGATGTCGATAGCTTTGAAGTTGAAAAGTTGACTTTTTTACACGAGACCATGCCTATGTATCCCAACATGCCTTGTTCCATGCCCGCCATATCTCTATCAGGTCTAACAACCACACTCCGACAATTCCCAATACAAGCATCCCAGAAACAATATCTATGAGTATCCCATCTTCTTGCCAAACCAGCTCAAAGTCTCCAGTCCACTCTGCACCCTCATACCAATTCTCGCATCAAGCACAAACGCCTCCCACACCTTGGCAACATCCATCTGCCGCAGACATTCGTCGTACTTTTCCCTCCTGTACTTTGAGACCTCTTCGACGGTGCCTTCTGGTGGGTTACAGCACTCTCCCCATGCGATGGCGCCCTTTTCGTATGTTCCCGCTGCGAGGACGTAGTCGTCCTTCGTGGGACCCTTGAACACAGATCTGGATTTGTGTTAGTGGACGTTTTGAAGCATGAGAATTGTGTTGCTTACCGATCATGCTTGAGAACATGCGTCTCAAGAAGCTCCCTCGCCTCCTCAAACCTCTTCCCCTGTCTAAACAGCGCCGCACAAATAAGTGCCCACGAACCCATCTCATCAAGCTCCTCCTTCATCTTCTCTACAACCTCTGGCTTGGCCGTGCACCTCTCCCACCGCATAGCGTGTCTAGCAGTCTCGAGTTCCGCAGGTCCCATTCGCTTGGTCATGTTCCACAGGTAGCACATCTCGAGTGCTGGACTCGCGCCGATCGCGTCGGCTAGGTCGACTTTGTGCTCCTTTACGCGGTCTTCCCACTTTTGGATCTTGCGCTGGATGAATACTTCAAAGGGGAGTTGTCGTGCCATGAAGCGCTTCTTTCCTGCGACGCTGGGTGCTTTGCGGAAGAAGTCCTCCGTCTTGACCTTTTGTCGCCTCGCCTCGCCTTCATCACCTGCTTCAATCGCGTTGCGGTAAAGTTCAAGAGACGCGATACCGGCCATGTAGTAATACAGAGCGGGACTCCAGTCGTTGACCTCGAGACAGTGGAGGAATGAGTCGCGCATGAGAGGCCAATTCTGAATGGCCATGGCGTTGATGGAGAGCTCAAAGTTGTTGAGCGCGGCAACCTGCTTCATCTTGGATTCACCGCCCGTCGTGAGGACCTCGATAGCCTTGGGGAGCTCCTGCTCGTTGCCGAGCTGTCTAGCCTCCTCAACCTTCCACAGTCTCGAATCTGGATACCGAGCTCGCATGGACGCAAGGAGCTTGTCGCATTTCTCTCGGGGAGGACCGACAATCTCGGCACCTTGATCAAAATCCTTTTCGTCAGGAAGGATATCCACAGCTCCGAGAAGAGCGTTGTAGTATGACAGCAGAACCAAGCCAGCAATAGCACCGTTCACGTTGGCGTAAGCGGTAGATCGCCAGAGCATGCGAACGCCTCGCTCACGATCTCCTCGAAACCCAACAACCGACAGAATTCGAGAAAAGGCTGGGGGAACGAGCGTCAGCATGAGAAGAATAAGTCCAAAGCACATGTTTGCGCCCGAGTGGACAAAGACGTCGAGGGGGTTCTCGAGAAGAACAGTGTCGGACTCGGTGGGCTTTGACTTGGCCTCCTTCAGCGGTGCTCCCTCGTCGAGCTTCTCGTCCTCGGTGCTGGTACCTGGAGTCGTTGTCGAAGAACTGGAAGATTCCAGGTTCGCTGGTGTCTGTGTTCCGGAGGATCCGTCGCCACTCTTGGACTCAATCTCGAGCCTCTCCATGCTGCTAGAGCCATCATCTGTTGGCTTGACAGATAATGACGCGTCCGATTGTCCCTCGGGCTTGTTACCCAGTGTCTTGTTCTCGGCTTCAATAATGGCATCGAGGGTGATGAATGCCTTGCGGAGTTTGAGGAAACTCTTCATGGCGTCGATGAGACTCTCGTGGAGAACACCAACGACTGCACCCATGAGCTGCGTCTCAGCACGCACCAGCTCATACTCTGTTCCTGGGGGGTACAACTTGCTTCCAGCTCTCGCCTTTCCATGCTTCTGAGCCTTTTTATAGTCAGTCCATGCTCTAGCCTCACATTCATCCAGCTTGGCTGTAGTCTCTGTCATGACTGCCTTCTCAAAGCCGAGGACCGATCGCATGAAGATGGTGACAGAGAGGCCCAGCAGGTGAAAAGATGAGTCGCCCGTCTGTAGTCGCTCCCAAGCTCCATCGATATCGTCGTTCATGATGAGTCCGGCCGAGTTCATGGCATCGTCGATATCCTCCATCTCTTTAGCGGTATTGTCCCTGGTCGAGCTGGTGTCGCTCGCATCGTCAGCCTTGACGGTAGCGCCTCCACGGAACCAGCCCGTTAAGCGACTCATGATGGCGATAAAAGATGTGTGAAGCTAGAAGAAGAGAGACTTGAGCGTAAGATGGATGACCTCTTTATGCTCATAGAGTTCGTATCCGATGATGAAGTCTCAAGGCTGAGCCCCAAATGCTGACGTCTTACTCTCTTTTCTTTTGCTTAGGCTGAATTGGAATGGATGTCTTGTGTGAAAAAAGGGACCCCTCTTTGTGGCGGTTTACGTTTCCCCCCCCCTCGACACGATTGCGAAACCGAGAACGAAGCAAAAGGCGATCCTCCTGTCTCATGCGACCACTCAAGAGGTGTCGTAGAAGATGTAGAGATAAGAGAAGAAGAAGAAATAAATAAATAAAAAACGCTCTTTGTATCCGAAAATTGGAGATGCCCGCACATCTTTCAACCCCGGGGCTCCGAGAAACGATGTCATAGGCCCGTCCGCCAGCGGAGTTTAGGCGGGCTTACGCACATGAGGTACTTCCAATCGGAGTTTCCGGGTGACGATCTTGTGGGGATTTGTGCATTGCATTGTCGCAAAGAGTTGTTTGCTGCGATACGATGTGAGCCGTGAGCCGACACATTGCCGATAATTATAATTATTGCTCAGGCTGGAAGGGCTTGAATCCGAGCATCTTAACCTCGGCCGGCTCTGTCGGGTCACCCATGTGGGCTTCGAGATTGGGTTGGCGACATCAAAGGTCGCTGGCAAGCTACCCTGGAGACGCATCAAGTCTCTTGGCCGCAAAAAACACCACTCATATCCTCAAGATGAATCGGTTTCTGGATATCAACTCCAACATTACATGGGAAAACTAGTTCCATTTATCTGCGAGAACTCCTCCGGGGAGGAACGCTTGTATGGCCATATCCTCTCCATGATACAGCCGCAAGTACGAGCAGATTGAAGGACACTCCACTCTAGCTCTGAGTTCAATCCACCATATACTACGACTCCCTTTGCGGTACCATAAATACAGTAGTAATAGTGCTATAGGGTCTCTTTTCGAGAGTAAATCTTTGAACTGGCCACGAATACTGCGGAAGAAGAGTTGAGTTGGGCCAGTTGTGAGTTCGTCGTCTGGGATTTCCAGGATCCGGGATACCCCGTGGACGGCATGGAAATACGGATTGTTTTCTGCCGTAGATGAGCGATCGAGGTTACACACAGCAGCCAAGACCATAGGCACGCCTTCTGTACCACCCTCTGGCAGAGGTGAGTACATCTGAGCATAAGTACCCGCCATGACATGGAAAAGACTGTCCGGCCGTAACGGGTTGACAGTGTGCCACAACGCCATCTTCCCCTCGCTCAAACGCAACCAGCTCAGATCTGAAGAACCGGAAGACTTGAGTGGCCACGACTCTTCAGGCGAGCTTGCTTCAGGAGATGAAAAGGCAAGAACAGCTAGAGCAGCCGCAGTACCCCAGATTGGATCCTTGTCTTTGGTTTCGATTGGTTCACTTAGTCGTTTATGGAAAAGGCCTGCGCTTTTAGACCAGTGATAGCACTCTTCTCGAGTTCGAAGATAGTCTGAGGAGCTGTTTAGATGCCGGTCGTATGTAAATGCCACAGCGAGGGAGGCATGCATCAGAAAGGGATACCATAAGCACATGTTAGTCGAGGCTAGGTTTATAATGGGCAATCTGGCCTGCGCATGTTTCGAAAGGAGTTGGATGGTATCAATGTAATTATACTTACAGTAAATGCCAATTCTAGGAGCTTGCGGTTCACTTGCAACATGTTTGGGTCACCTGGTGTGAGGAGACTCCGTCCAAGGTAACGGGTTATGAAATCTTGACACCGCGCGTTCAATTGATAGCAATAAGATGTATCAGACGCCCAAACAGCGTTTGTGAGAGGCGGTTGAACCTTTGCTCTTCCTTGAACAACCATTGGTTTTGCCGTGTCAGCGGCGATAGGGTGTAGGTCAGGGATGTTGGCCATGAAGTTGCATAATACTCCGAATGAACTGCATCTCTTGCACTGTGGTTTGCTCTCATCACACTAGAAAGCCAAGAAAATTAGTTCCATTGGTTCCTGGGCATGTGAAATGGGATTACTTCAGGTACCTTGAGTTTCCGAAGCTTGCAATTTCGGCAGCCATATCTCGACCGTCGCAGCGTTCTGCGTTCCCGGACCTCTGCTGTGCAAGTCGAAGCCATAGCCGTTTAACAGGATGGCCAGCACTTGCTTCCTCCAGCTTAGCTGTAGGGGACTTTTAGACAGCAGGGAGGGAGCTTGAGCGGACTTGACGGAGGATTGAAGGAGATCGGGTTGTCTGGAAAGGAGGTTGAAACGAAGTGATGATGACACTCGGAAGCAGGGTCCCGGAAAGAAGAGCTTTGGCCAATCATATACGGACCCTCCCGAGTTCCACAGCTATCAGGACCCATAAGCTAACCCATTTTCGGATATCTAGATCCACGCTAGCTGTTGCTCGGGAGCATGAGTCTTTGATTGGCTAGGAGCTTCGTCCTTCCACTCAGTCATCTATAAGAGGTACTCGACAAAAGACGATGAACGAGCACTATAAGAGGAAGGGCTTTCCTTCCTATCCAGATTACTGAGTCTGTATCTGAATACCACGCGCTCTACATAATATCATACACCTCTAAACCTTCTCCCCACTCCCGCAAGTAGTTCATCATGGCTACCCATCTCGCTGCTCTCGCCGTCGCCAAAGGCAAACCCTTTGAACTCCAAACCCGTCCTACACCCAAACCAGGCCCAGACGAACTTCTCATTGAGGTCAAGTCTGTGGCGCTTAACCCGGCAGACCACATCATGCGAGCCTCGGGTCTCTTCATACCAGAATACCCCACTGTTATCGGCTTCGACATGTCCGGGCTGGTCCTCGAGGTCGGCGATAACGTCCCCGTTAGTCCCGACGAGGGCCTCTTCTTTCAACCAGGAGTTACTAGGGTTGCTGCCTATGCCGCTTCCTTCTGGAGGTCTTACAGCCCTGACTATGGCTTCTTTCAGGAGAAGTGCATCGTCCCTTGGCAACACGCCATGCCTCTCCCAGATCACATCTCTTGGAACCAGGCCGCGACCTTGCCCGTCTCTACCGAGGTAACCCTCAGCGCGTGGGATGCAATGGGGATCCCACGGCTGAGGGAAGCAACGAAGAGGAATAAAAAGGACAAGAGAGAAGCCCTCCTAATCTGGGGCGCTTCATCTAGCGTGGGAACCATGGGCGTCCAATCCGCTCGGCTGTTGAGGGAAGACCCCGACTCTTCCTTCGCTGCCGTGTACGCCACGGCCAGTGCGGCTAATCACGAGTACATCCGATCTCTCGGCGCGGATCGTGTCTTTGATTACAAAGACGCGCAGGTTGTGGATGCGATTGTTTCAGCAGCTAGAGAGGACAATCTCGTGATCCGACACTGTTATCTTGCCATGGGCCAACTTGCACTCTGCCAAGGCGTGCTCAAAGCTTTTGTCGAGAATGAGGGCGAGAACCAGAAGGTCAAAATTGGTTCGGCGCCACTCATCCCTTCCGACGCGGAGAAGGTCGATGGGGTGGAAGCCATGTTTGTGATGCCGGCGGATGATGAAGAGAAGAGGTTGGGTCAGCTTCGATATTGGCTGGGGACCTGGTTGAGAGAGAACTTGGCCAAGGGGAACGTTAGGCCAAGTCCGGAACCGAAGGTTGTGGGAAAGGGTCTGGGGGCTATCAACGATGGGCTGGATGAGCTGATGCGGGGAGTGAGCTGTACTAAATTGGTTGTTGAGGTTTCTGAGTAGAAAAGGAGGCAAATGATGGGGGCTTGAGATCATCATGGTTTCGCTTGAACTCTCGTCTGCTTAAATATAAGCTCAATGTTTGCTATAATACCCCAACATGTCCTACAATGCAACTTTTCATGACTGTTGGTCGTGGACAGACGGCGCACTTGACATGCACTCATTCACGATTGGGGCTGCTGCTGCCTGGATTTCTCTCACGAGACATCCAATTGATCATGCGAAAGCAAAGAAATGGTCTGTGACTCATAGAACGGTCGGATAACGGGCCTTGAGATCATCCAAGAGAACTTGTTGGCTTCTGAGAGATGACAAGGGTTAGTCAGGTTAGGTGTTAGAAGAGGGACTCGTTTCCGCTATCACGTGATACAACACACATCCTCGAAAGCTGCCACCCTCATCCCTTTCTCCCTATCATCAACTCACCACTGAAACAAAGCTCATCCTTTCATTCCTTTCGCCTCAGGAATTTCTGGTCCACTTAATCAAGCAGGCAGTGGAGGCTCTAGAGATGATTACGGCTGAGGAAACGGAAGATGTGTTGAAGATGACTGCAGCCATCTCTCCCCATCTCTCGCTCACAAAGGAAACACCACCAGCCGATTCAATACAAGTCTATGATCCCCCAACTCGCACTGACGGGGCCATAAACGTTTACAATTACAAAGGGCAGCGGTTTCTTTCGGCTCATCTACTCGAGACACCCCCACCCATGAAATGGAAGGACTTTTGCAAGCCTCTTCTTCGTCAGTTCCCAAAACATAATGTTCCAATAAAGTGGCATGGCTGTGTTGGGTGTGGTGCCGAAGGCGGCGTTTTCAAGGTTTCTTTCGGAGGCGATGGCCCGTATGCTCTGAAGCTGGTCTGCCATCTCTCACGCACATCGGATGTGTGCTGGAGGCTAACGGCGGATATAGTTCTGGAATACTCGCCCGCAAGAGCCGTTGAATAGGGGCAAGCCTTTCATATTTCCATTCCAAGATGAGGCCCGGTACGTCGCCATCATCGAGAAGATCCGATGGGCAATTGAACATTCAGAGAACCCCATCATGGTACACCCGTCTCCAAAATCGTCTGAGCTGAAGCTCGAAAACCTCTACTGCTTCTCGGAAGAAGCGCAGCGGAGCCCCCCGGAATTCGAGTCCTCTACCCCAATGTGTTCAGCTGACTATATCAACCGCTGCTACGGCTGGCTAAAGCTTGACAAGAAAAACTGGCCAAAGAACTATGACCAGTGTGAATGGAGAGGACGTCCTTACTGTCCCGAAGAGGCAGATTACCGCTGGGCGATTGTATACGACCATGTCAGCTCAAAGGTCAAGGAACACGATCTTAATGTCACACAGGCCAACATTGACTTCTTCTACCTAACTGGCTTCGAGTTTGCCTATTGCAAGCCCGAGAACTGGCGCCAGGGGAAATTGGTGGATTTCGGTGATCTCTATTCACCCTTTCAGCGAGTTGTCCAGGTGACACCGCCTCGTCGTTGGAGTGCAGAAACATGGTTCAAAGATAAACCTGTGAAGCCTTTAACTTGGTGGACATCTGGGGCCGTCTGAGAGACGGTGGTAGGAGAAGGGTGGCAGAATCCCTCACGAATAGAGGGAATAATGATCGATGTTATGGGAATGGAGTAATCTTGGTGCTGGCGATGCCTATGTATAATGCGATACCCACGCTTTTGGCATCCTCAAACTTTGGCTTACGGAACTCTATATATGTCTGAACGGGTGCTTGTGCTCTAATGTTTCGTTGAGGCTTTCCGGCCAGCCAGCCCAAGCCATCATATATGCCCCTTATCCATCATTCTCATCATCAATCCGACGATATTCGACTAGTGTCGACAGCTATCTGACTCGTAAATACATAAGGCCTGTCAAAACAGGCATCCCAACGAGTCTCACCAGACTCCCAGAAGGACTCGAGAACGCTCTTTGCCATCAGAGGAACAAAAGTACCAGCATCATAGCTCAGCTCAGGTAGCTTCGTTGAAACAAACGCTCGCATCTTGGGACCTCCATGAACAGCTTCCACGCCGAGCAAGACAAGCGGCCAGATGAGGGATCTCCTGGTCCTTGGACATGATAGGCCTACATCCAGTAGGAGCCACAAGACTTGGCCGTGGGCATCGCAGCAAGCTCGGAGATCCGGGGTTTCAGAAAGAACAAACAGGCTTTGGAGCGACAGGATGCAGTATAGTGCTGCAGCGGCTTGGTACGCCTTGCCTATAAGTACCCAGTCCTCTTGGTGTAAAGATTTGGAGGAGGCCCATTGTTCTGATGAAAAAGCGTGGATACAATCAAGTATCTCAAGCCCTTCTCTTGAAAGATCCTCTAGTAGAGCGAAATCACAAGATATTGCTCGCATGCGTAGGTGATTGATCTTGATAATCTCAGCGAATAATAGGAGCGGACACATGTGAATGGGAGATACTGCGGCGTTGTACTTCTCAAGCAGCAAGTCAAGAGCATCAAGGTATGGTTCAGTTATGATGAGGTCCGAAGCAGCACATGTCGTATTTCCGATGACAGCAACGCTGTATTGTGAGTTAGCTTTGCACCTGTCATATGTTTTAATCTGAGCACCTACAACCAGAGGGAAAGAAGAAGGGGCTCCAAGCTTGGCGAGCCGGCCACCGCGTGGAAACCGCCTCGCAACGCAATCAACTTGTGAATACCCTCTAGATGACATCTCCAGTTGAGGGATGTCCCTTGTTGAACCTACAGCGACGTTTTAGGAAGAAGCTTCAAGTGAAAGAGTTGTTGCTCACATCGGCCAGAAGAAGAGTCATAATTCCCGCCATGACCAAGTCACTTGTTTGCCTATCTTGCACCTCGAGTTGTTGATTGAGAGACCGAACTGCAAGACCCCAGTACAAGTAGAATTTCTCAGCCAGAGGTTTGGACTGAGGATCGTTTCTGGTGCGGTTTATGCGGTGACTGAGTGTCATGCAGAGCATGCCAAAGTTGAGATAATCCGGCTTGTTGACTGCCCGTTGTATATGTGTGACTGATAGTTGATATATGTGAGGGTTTTTGCCAAGCTCTTGGATAGGAGCTAGCTCTCTGTAGATGCAAGAGTTGACTGTCTCCCGTTAGATGTGAGATAGACCGCTGAACTATGAAACTTACAATACTCTGCAGCCTCAGGTAAAGAGCAAACATCAGTCCTTAGCTCGTATCTCGGAATGGTCATGTTGAGAGTTATGGTCATCTCAGTTTGCTCTGCGCTGACGCTGTTGGTCTTGTTGCCGGGGCCATTCTCTACTGGAGCTGATGGAGAACGGGTCGCTTTTCGTTTCCGACTCCGAGATGTGACTCTCCCAGGTGCAAGCCATTTTAGCCTTTGAGGTTTGACTTGGCTATATCCGGGACATTCAACGCCAGCAGTCGAGCATCTTTTGCAGGCTGGCTCTGTAAAGTCACATACCAAGCAGCGCCTACGACACTCCCAGCAGTGACGCTGCTGTGTCTCCATCTCAGCGCGTCATCAGTCACCCTCTAAGAATAATTCTGGATGCCACAAGGCTGATGCCCCAGCTGTTGACCTACCGCGATAGTACGAGGGCAGGCAAACGTGCACAACAAGCCCTGGTTGGTATGGAGAAGTCAGGTCAGGGGAGCATGACCGTGCGGCACAGCCAAGAGTGTACGTCAGCAGCCGGAGATATCACATGGTGGCTTAAATCCGACCTAGCTTCTCGGCAGTCATCATTGAGGCTGGTGGTGATGCATTTCTATTATGATTCTATTTAGATTGGTAGAATTAGAGCGTCGTGCCCAGTTCTAAGGATTTTTCTAAAATTTGCGTGCTGCTTCTATCTGCAAGTCGGGCGACGGGCATTTCTAGAGACCAACAAGGTCGCTATCGGCTCTCTGCAGAAACAACACGCTCCTTGCCGCGCTGTGCAACAGTGTCCATGCCATCTTCGTGTCTAGTCACAAAGGTATAGATTCCGATCCTTTTAAATGCAAACCTTTCCCTCCAAGGACACCAAAAATCATGAGCGAATTACATAGAAAACATCAACAGACCATATGCCGGGATCATGGGACTAAAACTTGTTTCAATTGTAGTCTACAGCTACTATCGACCAACAATGAGAGACATGTTCCTGGCAATGTTGTATCCAATCTCGTGCAACACAAGTTTTTCGATGCGAGGCAACCGAAAAAGGCAGGTCAAAAGATTTCCTAGGTGGTCTCGATAGTGGGTTGGATTGATAAGATGGGGCCGATGTGATCAACGGTTCGAGATGTGGATATTCGAGTTGTTTATCTGGAGGTGAAGAATAGGATCCAATCATGGGATGTGATATGTGGTCGTGGCTCGGGTGATTGGTGTTTGGGTAGACAACCGACGGCGGGAATAGAATCACACCATCACGAGAATCGGAGAATCGGAGGCGTACAAGGCCTATTGTACTCGGGATCTTCATGATGGAGATGGACAAAATTATGAGACGTGTTATAGGTCTGGTCTCAAGTCACGGACGACCGGAGCGACAAGACATCCTCACCTCGCGCGAAAGAACACATCGAAGACCATTCTTTCATCCATCTCGGCCCTATGACACTCCCCGACTCGCGATGAACCCATGACCACCTATAGTCCGATAAGATGCTCATAGCGGCCGATGCTGTCATTGAGGGTGTGGAGACCCGGCAGATGTCCTCTCCCCCCACGATCAACAAAAAGCCATGATCTGCAGCAGCTAGATAGACGTGATTCTCCCGCACATGCTTAAAAGCTTGAAGCTCTGTGGCTTGACTTTATCTGCAAGGCATCAGTCGGGAGCGTGTGACTAGCAAAAGAACCACCACCCACCCCACAAAAGAAACCGTTGAGACTTGTGTTGTGCCACCTCGTCTTCTGACCGCTCGAACCCTGGACACCTCTTGAACAAGGGCCCTCGGGAACGTGCCCTGCTCCAGGTTTCATCTGCCGCCTGTACTGTAGTGACTAGTGTTGCAGATCTTATCGACGCGAGCTTCACGGCGTGGCTTGAGCGGCGCCGAGTATTGGTTCTTCCGGGAGAGTGGGGCCTTGCTACCGTCACCCGCAACCGGACACGACCGGACCAAACCATCTTACTTTGTCTTTCTCTCTCTCTCTCTCTCTCTCTTTTTTTTCTCTATATCAACATACCACATCCCTCCCCTGGCTTTCCCTGAGAGTATCCCTCTCTCACGGACCTTGTCGACCATTTCCAGTTCATCCGAAGAGCTGTGACACCGCTAGGCTTACTGCCAAACCCCAAACTCTGACGCGTGGCCTGGAAAAAACACCGCACAATGAGATTCGCATCACCGCTGATAGCGGTCACCTCCGCTCTATGGCTCACCATCTTCCCTTCCGTGCAGGCTCAGTCTGCGGAATACTCGGGATCCCTCTCGCTGATTGAGGGTGAGGATCTCTTCACCTTTCGGTACTCCACCTCTGAACCCGACAGCTCCAACTGGGTCGGTCTCTACTATAGTGCTGGTGGAGGTCCTGTCGATGGGGAGAAGGGTTCGTCCAACTCCATAATGTGGAAGTGGACGCCTAGATCTCAAGGAACCGTTCAGCTATCCGCCTCTCGACTTGAACCTGGAAATTATACTGCCTTCTTCCTCGCTCGTGGTGGCTACCATTCTCTCTCTGAACCTCTCGAGGTGGTAAAGCCCCGCGAGACTGGTGGGGATGTCGCCTTTATCGTCTCTGACGTCACGCTGCCCAAAGCGCGTGTCGGGGATAGGTACACGTATCGGCTTAGCGGCCTCGTCAAGGGCGGCAACCATGTCACTTTCTCCACTCAAGGATACGGCAGCTGGCTCAAGATCACTGAAGGCGGCGTGCTTGCCGGTACACCTACTGGTAGTGCCAAGGATGCGGTTATCACTGTCCGCGCGACGGGTACCGACTCTGCCGCCATGGGTGTTTTCACCGTTCCTGTGGTCCCCGAGGGTGAACCTCTGATTAAGGAACTCAAGGTCATGTCCTTGAACATGTGGAACGGTGGTACTGGAGTCACAAACTACCACGACAAGCAGGTCCGATTCATGGCCTCTTCCGGCGCCGATATCATCGGTATCCAGGAGGATCAGAGTGGTCGTCATATTCCTCGTCTCGCCAACGCTCTAGGCTGGTGGGGATGGTCCAGTGGAGGCGATGTCGGTATTCTCAGCAAGTACCCCATCGAGGAGGAGTACGGTGTCATCAGCGGACCTAGTCGGTCCGGAGGTGTGAGAATCGCTCTTGATGGTGATCAACAGCAGCTCAACTTTTACGTCGCTCACCTGGGCTACACTCCTTATGGACCTTATGACTTTTGCTTCAGCCACATGAACCCCGATAGGGTGATGCAGCGAGAGGCTCAGTCTGGTCGCACACCTCAGATGGAGGCTACCCTCCGCGGCATGAAGGACCACCTTGATCAGGCCGATGAGACACCCGTCTTCCTCGTCGGTGACTTTAACGCTCCTTCTCACCTCGACTGGGTCGACGGTCTCAAGGAGAAGAACTGCGGCTACTCCAACGTCCGCTGGCCAACCTCTGTCCTCCCCGAGGAGGCAGGCCTCATCGATTCGTTCCGAATCGCCAACCCTGACCCGGTCAAGGTCCAGGGCACAACCTGGTCCCCCGTCACCATCTGGAACAACGCCAACCGCCGAGAGCCCCAGGACCGAATCGACTTTATCCTACACAAGGGCAAGAGCCTCAAGGTGACGGACTCACACACGGTTGTTGTCGGAGATCCCATGCCGATCCCCGACACCAGGTACAACGAGTGGTTCTCTGACCACGCTGCTGTACTGACGACTTATGAGCTGGAGTGAAGAGATTTAACATCTGGATTTTTAATGATTTAACGGTCATATTTTTGTTTCTGTTTCTTTTTGGGTTACTGCGGGCGTAATTGCTGGATAATAGCATGCTTTTTCAACATCTGCACGCAATAGAGCAGCGCAGTCGTCTTTCACGGCGACATCTAAAGGGTCATTGGTATACCTTTTAGCATAGCTATACGATTCAACTAGATAGAAAAAAATGAATCGTATTGATGAATCTCTGAAGTGTACCTGAAGTGAGATGTCGATCGAGTGAGATGAGAACGCGCCCTGTCCTACAAAGCCGTGCAATGGTCCATCCGGAAGGAGAAATTGACTTTGATGAACTTGAGTCTACCCGAGACAGTCGTAACAGTGTGGCTTGTTTAGATGTTTGCGATAGACGCCTCTGCATTCTTGTGTTCCTAATGCAGATGGCCGGCCGCTTTCAATGACCGGAAAGAGAAACATTGAACGCCTCTCTTCTAGCGGTCTCACATCGGGCTACAGTTCCAAGTCATAGGTAGCCCAAGTATCGAGTCTACAGGTACATACACCATGATTCATCCTGAGACCTTGATGACGCGGGCCGCGGCTTATATATTCATAACCCTCGAAGATTAAAGGGTAGCCAAGATCATACGAGATTAGAACTCACCACGGCTATATGCAGAGGTATATAGGAAAGCGTCGTAGGGTTGTTCGAGGTTGAACAAACCACAAGAGTGTACTGTGAGTGGTCGACAGCGAAACATGTCTCAGGTGAGAAATGGAGAGCTTGTAGCCGCGACATTGTGTTTGACCCTGACCACAGCAACGAATAGAAGCATACTGTACCAGACTGTGCTCGCTTCGAGGGCACAGAATTGATGAATATCTCCGACCTGTTTAGGTCCGGGGTGGACTGAGCCAATACTAGCTTCCAATGGACAGAGTCGATAAAGGAAGAGAACCAAGATGGTTTCATAGGACTTTTATGTCTTTTGTTGATTGGTTTGGGAAATTCATTGGTGCAATACAAACACTACAAAGTCAGTGGTTGACTTGGTTGTGAAAATAGAGCAACTTCAAGTGGTACTAGGATCAAACATGGACTGGTCTTCAACTCACTTTACCTTGACAATAGGAGCACGTGTACTCCATCTTTACATGGCTGATAGAAAACCTACAAGATAAGGGTATGATGATTGACATCTGGCTCGGACGAATGGCATGTGTGGTCGGCTTCATATCTCTATCACCACTTATCTAGAAACTCGCGTCGATTAGCTTCATGCACCCTTTACGGTAAGAAACCCCGCAAAAAACAAAGATCAGATGACTCGCATAGAATCTCCCGTCGAATTACAAATGCCGGAATCAATCAACTAAAAGAGCATTTGTAAGAAATGCATCCAATGAGGCGCTATCAATGACAAGGTGAAATCGACAAGATTTTTGTGGGGCATCCCCTCGTCCACGCCCTCCACTCGACCATGCATGCATGACTGACTCTGTTGAACCCATGATAATGCTCCGAACTTCGGCGGCAGAGACTTTGCTTCGACATCCTCAGGTATGGACGAGCCTAGGGATGAACGTGAGCAGGTCTTTGCTGGGCTGAATGAGTCCTTTACTGAGTATCTTGACGATCCTGATACCGCTCGGTTTCTCGACATTAACCTTGACGATATTGACATTGGCGAAACATTTCCGACGAGATCACTGGTTCATCATGGCTCTATACAACCTATGCCAACCTCACAAGAACCAATTCAGCCTGTGTTGGATCCTCGGGAGTCACTCGCTTCTGGTCACATTCATCAGCCAAAGCCGATGAAGAATGTCGGAAACGGCTTCTTGGCTCAAGAGCCCAATCCCCTGAATGGCTTCCAAACTGGTCTTCAGCTACAAGACACCAAGCCAATCGAGTCTCTCCCTTGGTCCCTCGACAGTACGGAAGCGACTCAGGAACCATTGCTACCGAATACTAACAAGAAGCCACCCCCAAAGATCGGGAAACGCTTCTCTTCAGAGTCCATCAGAGTCTTGAAATCATGGCTTGCTAGGAATATCCAGAAGCCGTACCCCGGGCCTGCCGACGTCGAAGCCCTGCAGAGACAGACCGGTCTCAACAGACAGCAGATCACCACTTGGCTAGCCAACGCGCGCCGTCGATTGAAGAACCAACCTGAACGACCACCTACTCCTCTTGTACGATCATCGGCTCCCGTGTCCATCAACAACTTGGCTTCCTTTGAGGACATGGATCCTCTTCAGCGATGGCAGAATTCACCACCCGAACATGAACCCGCGACTGCCTCAGCCATTGCACAAGCGATGCGTGGCTACCCATCGACGACATATAGTCCCGACCGCGCATTTTCAGGAGATTCAGATCCTGGGATCTCTCTCCGAAGCAGCTCATCCGCCGGCAGTACGAACGCATCTCAATCCAGCTCCGCATACTCTCACACGTCCGGAAACTCTCTCAGATCCCTCGACCGAATCAGAAAAGCCATCAAGCGCAAGAGACGTCGCGTTCCCGCCGATAGACCCGTCGTCTCTGACAGCTGCCACCCTTATCAATGCACATTTTGTACCGAGACGTTCAAGACAAAGTGGAGTTGGAAGCGTCATGAAAAGTCGTTGCATCTGTCACTCGAGAGATGGGAGTGTGCACCGTCAGGTCCGACTGTGTTGAACGAAAAGTCTGAGACTGTTTGTGTCTACTGTGGACTTGTTAGTCCTGACATGAATCACCTGCAGAGTCACAACTTTGGGGCTTGTCATGGTCGGGCTCTGGAGGAGAGGACCTTTTACAGGAAGGACCACTTGCAGCAGCATCTCAAGCTGGTTCACAACTCACAGTACCAGAAGTGGCCTATGGACTCATGGAAGGAAGCGAGCGAGGAGATAAAGTCACGCTGCGGCTTTTGTGGAATGGTCATGAAGTTTTGGTCTGACCGTGTTGACCATCTGGCCGAGCACTTCAGGGCAGGACAGACAATGGTTAATTGGAAGGGAGATTGGGGGTTTGAGAGTCAAATGCTTGACATGGTTGAGAACTCGATGCCGCCGTGTGAGTATTGACAGGGACAACACATTTACCATCTTGGCTGACGATTTCCAGATCTCATTCATTACGAGAGAAACTCACCTTGGCCATTTACAACTCAACAAGGCCTAACTGGATCGCCAGCGAGCGCATTCGAACTCATCAAAGTAGAGCTGGAGTACTTCAACGCCTACTACACCAACGCAAGACATTCTCCACCCCCAGACGAGGAGCTATTATACGAAAGCTGCTGCATCATCTTTGGCGCCGAGATACTGTCAAAGGAGTCAGCGGTGCCAGAACCGTCGTGGTTGCGAGACTTGCTCATGTCATCTGAAGAGGTCGTCAAGCAAGCACGGATACGTCCTATGAAGAGCGCCGCCAAGTCAAGGATCACGGCGCTAAGAATCAACGGCAAGGAAGACATCTTCCAAGCATGTCCCATGGAGGAGAGGTTGCAGCGGTACACTGAGATTCCCAAGCTTTTGGCCCTCAAGGTTGAAGATGATGAACTACAGAGGGAGGCATGTGCTATTGTTCAAGCTATGAATGAGTCGTCGCCGCATCCATCTGTCATGTTTGTCAACTTTTTGACTGGCTTGATCTTGGGCTCGACCCAATGGCTTGTTCCATTTCGTCAACGGGCTGGCTTAACAACCGAAGACTCGACCTCACTGGATGCATGTGGTGGGCCACCGGTTGTTGCCGATCTAGTTCCAAGCATCGAGCCACTACCTCTCAGCATGGAGAAGCAGAGTCCAACAGAGGCATGGAATAGTTCAACCGAAAAGCCCAAGACGAGCGGTATAGAAGTACCGGCGTCATATCATCTCTTCGATGCAAACTGCTACCGACACCTTGGACGGGAGCTGACGCGGTTCGTCATGAGCACAATGTCAACGCGGAACCCCAAAAGCCATGTTCCCACAGATGAGGAGCTTCAGCATCAGGCGAGATGGATAATGTTTGACGAGTAGGTTTATTCGCTCTTGACTTGGATGCATTGTTGCTAACTTTTGTAGTGGTGATCCGTGGAATCAGACACCTGCTGATAACCCCAACTGGCTGCTGCAGTTCAAGAAGGATGTTGGTCTTTTCTAGGAGGAAAGTCTAAGTCAGATTCTGGATGAATGATGTACTTTTGCTTGGGCAAACTAACTGTGTCTGTACATCTACTGGAGACTGAGAGGTGCTCTAAACTTGAAATAATACCCAAACAAAGGAAACACATTATTAGTGCAGTCTTGATGATGAACCTCCTATCCCGATCCCTTTGTACCTTTCCTCTACTTTACAGGCCATAACCTCAACAAAAGTATACCAATTTTCCCTATTCGTGAAGAGTAGTGATAAAGGGAATCCCACAGGTTGCCAGCAAACCCCACCAAGCATCGGAATCTCCCCTTCTTTTGTTCCGTAAGCCCCTTTCACTGTGACTTGCCCACGACTAACTAGTCTCGCCAAATCTGAGATTAAAGCACGGTTAGTTGGACTCCTCGGCCACACATTGTCTGGAACCTTCCTGTTGGTGGGCACCTGGATATTCGCCTAGTTGATGAAACCGCTGAGCCTGTTCCTTCTTGCGCCAAAAGATGCCAAACGTCAAGACATTTCCCGCCTTTGCCAGCAGAGGTCTATCATCAGAATCCTCTTCCCCTTCGACTTCGGTGCCATCTTGGGAGAGGTAGATGTGGTAATCCTTGGGTAGGAAGCGACCCGGGTGCCAGATGTTCCAGAGGATCGAGTTGATGAGCATTAGGACGGCTTCAAAGATGTAGAAGAAGACTTCGTAACGTAGAATGGGGCTGAGTGTCATGAGCGACTCGACGCTGTCGATTTCCACCTTTGTATTTCCAGTGTGCTCCACAAGTCGGTAGATGCAACGGACGAGGATGAGCGCCATACTCATGTACAAAGTAGTCAACAGCGTCTTGACAGACGTGGATTGGACGTTGGCCTTGGCGCAGCGGCGCTGGAATAAGTAGGCGAGGTATACAAATATGACGATGATGATGAGTTGAAGCGAGATGGCGGCGATGGTCAAATGACTACCAAGCTCCTGTTTCTCGGGTGCTGACGACGTGTTGGCGGATAGAGATACTCCCAAAGAGTTGAGAAGTTCGACAATACCCATGAGACCACCGAAAGTCGCAAGAACTTTGCCTGGAGCGATAGGCGCGCAGTAGGGTACGTAGTAAAAGATTCGGCCGAGGACGTGATAATTGACCAGTTCAAGAAGGGGGCTGGAGGTGTGTTAGCCAAGGACGCTTGGGCTTGAAGGGTGAATTCACTTACGGGCATATATAAATGCACACTTGACTGGTGATAAAAATAGCCAAAGGCATCTTGGTCGTCGTCTTGTACAGGTAGTTGTATGCCCCGTACTCACGCATCGCATAACCGGCCGTGAACAAGGCACCACAGAGGCAGTGCATGCCGACGAGCTTCCAGGCCTTGTAGCGACTGAGAGAAACTTAAAAGATTGAACCTGAGGTGTTTGGGGGAGGTACTTACTGGCATTGCCAGATGTGGAAGATGGTCGAGATGGCGTAGGCGATGGTGAAGAAGATGGGGGCTCCTTTGTTGGGGGCGTAGACGTATAGACTGTACGGGACTATGGTTGTTAGTAGAAGCATAGAGTACCATAATATGGTCCTTACCAGGCTCTCCAGCTGCAGCCATCTTGGAGTTGAGTGACAAACCAGATGTCCGTGTGAGAGGAAGGGGGATGACAGTGGGTGGGTTCAAGGGAAGCAGTCAATGCCTTTCTACCACAGCGTCTGCTCTACAACAAGAGTGGAAGAAAATCTCGAGAAAAGGGTCTCAAGGTCTTAATTTAAAGACAAAAAAATCAACAGCTCGCAACCAGAAATAGCCATGGCAACGCGTCACTCACGACTCCTGAACAGCAACAGCGTCACTAACACTGGATGAGGCCATTCCTGATTAGGATAATAGAAATGCCAAGAAATCAGACCCTGTCGACGGCATGTCAGCCAGATCCTGGTCGTTGTGGGTACGGGGCCGTTGACGACGGGTTCAAGGGATGGTTAGAGTACGCCAACGTTTGCGATTTTTATTGAGGTTGCTAAATTGTGTTGAAATCGAAGCCGAATAGGACATCAGAAAGGGGGAGTGTGTCTTGGCTCGGAAGGGGTCTTTCCGTTGTAACATGCTCGTTCATGGAGGCGCCCGGGGCAAGGTTGAAGGTCTTCATAATCTCATCCATGTCTAAATCCGTCAAAACAAGGTCCAAGTCACCTTGATAGTCGCTTGGTAGCTGTTCGGCGACATTCAGAGTCTGAAGTGTCTGCTGGCGAAGGGGGGCTTCAATAGGCCGCGTCGCCTCATCGGCTTGACAACTTGAAGTAGTCAGAGCTGAGAAATCGCCAACATAAACATTCAACCGCTCCATAATCGCAAGCAGAACTTTCATGGTTCGTCTCGGAGCAAAACACTTGGCCTGGTGCTCCCCCAGAATTTCCAAGCAACTCCGCAAGTACTTGTGGGCCCCTGATTCGGGACCTCTCTGAGCAGCCATGCGAACGTGGATTGTGGCGCTTACGTATGTCGCATACGAGACGAAGTAAGGGACCGACTTGAGGCAAAAGTGTTGTCTGTAGACCTGGAGCATGTGGTGGATCTCCAATGCTGCGACTGCGCAGTGGGAAAATGCGTCGCGGGCTGTAGATGCCGAAACGGACTGGAGGTGGCCATCTGAGACGAAGGGCCGATGCAGTAAGATGACGAGAGAATTGTACATGGCCCTGGCACAGTTAGCACGCTTTCCATGTGTGCCGCAGAAGATATCTAACAGTAATGATAAGGTGTGGGGGAGGATTGTTGAGTTGCCGGGGTTGTTTAGGTGAACCAGCAAGTGAGGAGGCATCTCACCCCTCCAGCGCTTCAACTCAGTATGGAGGGCATTCGAAGCATCTAAAAGGTCTCGAGGGTCGCTTGAACAACTCTTTTCTGAGTAGAGGTTGCACAAAATCCGATCCATGATAATGCCGAGTTTGCAAAGCTGCTCAAAGGTCGAGACACTATGTGTCGGACAACCTAGCTGTGTTGGATGTTCAGAGTAAGTATTGGTGTTGAACTCTTCCAGTTCTTCGTATTCATCAAGAAAATGGATTGGCACGCGGTTATCGGCTTCTCGGAGTCTTGCAGGACGACCTTGATATATCGATTGGACTTTGTCAAGGGCTATTGACTGGTCAGCGACATTGCATCCCTATAACGTGAAAATACATACTAAAGGCTGCCCAAAACACTCTTCGATGCACTTCTACATCTTCAGGTGTATAGCTCTCCGATCTTGGGCTCCCCGCACTATCAACATGGATGCCTAGATCTATAATCATGCTAATCGCGAGACCCATGTAATGCCACGATAGGCTCGTCTCATCACACCAAGAGAAGAGCGCATCGGCAACAATAAGGAGAGCTTGGATAGTAGTTACTCGGCTCTTGAATAACACCTGTGAACCATGAAGCAGCTCCTCAAATTTGGCGCGAAAGGGTCGTCCCGCTGAGTTCTTGTCATTGGCATTGCTTCGCACCGCTGAGTCGTCTGAATACTTTGAGCCTGCGAATAAGATGGCGTTGAGTAATAGATCTGAGTAGTATCGACCCTTGCAGACCATATCTCTCATAAAGGCTGGTCGATAAACAATGGAACCTGCATAGTGTTGGCGGTTCCAGAAATTTGAAAGGAGCTGCATGCCAAGGGCGAGATCGATGCCTCCAAAGTTGAGTTTTCCCGCCTTGGAGTTAATAATCTCATATTGGCCTGCAGTTTAAGTTAGCTATAATCACTCGGTGTATTTTCAAATGTCATACGCTGTCTCGTTGTCTCGGCCAAAAGCTGATTCTTAACGACAAGATTGGATGGGCCAACCGTATCACCGTTGGTAGGCCTGGGGGTCTCTGTCCCAAAGACAACACTCGACGGACCATGGAAAGGGTCGTCGTTTGGACCACTCTCTGCGTTAACATGAGACGAAGGTGCCCACTCGCGAAACGGTTGATCAACCGTCTCTGATAGGTGGACGGTGTCGGAAGCGGAATCATGCTGGTCAGGTACGAAACTCGAATCTTCCAAACGAGGTTGAGGAGGGTTTTGTGGCTGTTCCCGGTTCAGGCTCACGCTTTGTAGTCGGAGTAACTCGCGAAGTTGAGCGTTCTCCTCCTCAAGACTATGAATGCGAGCGTTGGAGGGTCTTGAACGTATTGTCAGCGGTCGAACCAATCCACGTTGGAAATGTTTCTACCTAGCTTGCTTAGTTCTCTTGGTGTATGTGCACTCTATAGCTCTTCCTTGGCAATTCTCGCATTTTGGCTTTGCATTATCACATCCCAGCTGGCGCCGACCAGTCAGCATTGCTCCAGCGAGGCGAACGGGGTAGTCAGGGATTAGTAATTCTAATTACTTTTCTCTTTCGGCAAAAGTCACAGGCATTGAAAGTCCGCTGTGATCGCTTGTGTATTGTGGCCATGGCCCTGGTGCTTGACCCCTAAGCGGATGATGATGTGCGAGGAAAAGGATCAAGACGCTCCGTGAGAGAGAGGGGAAGTGAGATTCTTGATGACATAAGCGGATAATTACTTTCCGTGGAATTCGATCCTCCGGGTAGTTAGTTACCTTGCTGTCTTGATTGTCCTGATCCCAGGTACCTCTGCTCATGTGTACATACATGCTTAACGTTGTTCCTGTCGTAGGAATATTCTCTTATGCATAGTCCTTTCAGCCAGGTACTTCGTAATATAGTTATTCCAGTAGTTTTGCCTAGGTACCCAATAATGTGAGTTACGGCGAGCGGTCATTACCGAACTACTAGTTCACTAGGTAGTCAGATGGGCAAGTTGATTGATGAGAATAAGTTTAGCATACAGGTCACGCCATACAAGGCCAAAACTGAAGATATTACCAGGGTGATAATATCCTCTTTGCCCTTACCTTCCGAAACACATACCGCATTCGGGGGATCTAAAAAACTCATCAACCTCATTCATAACCCAAACGCATTTCGCATCGTCAAAGAGGAAAGTATATATTATTAGTTAATCACGTTGCTGCATCACTTTACCAAGGGCTCGAAATCTTAAAGAAAGTACCGTCAGTAAGCACGTGCAGTTCTTGATGTTCATTTGTCTAATAAGCGCCAGCCTGATATCGGGCTCTTTCGGAGCTTCTGTTTCCTCGATGCCAATGTGCAAAATCTCTACCAATCCGCTTGAGCCACGAGCCGCCCGAGCTAAAGAAGTCTCATTTCCCCCGCTCTCTGCGAAGATTCTTCTTCTTTCCATAACTAAAAGCATAGCTATTCATCTTGATTTTTCGTCAAGAAAGAGCGCTTGTGAGTTACATTTCCCCCCTCGTCGCCAGGCGCCAGAATACAGAGACTGTGAGTTCCTTGACGTTGTTCCGGGAATGTAAGAGATACCATGGGTCAATTACCCCCGGTAGAAGCCTCGAGGGTAGTCCCGCCTCAGGACATAACGGTGGCCATATTCTGCGCCCTCACCATTGAAGTCGTCGCTGTCAAGTTCACTTTGGATGAGACACTGACAAGTCACCCGGCGATCGCCGGTTCCGAGGTGTTGATCTACTCTTATGGTCGTATCGAGGGTCACAACGTCGTTATTGTCAGAGGAGGACAGATGGGGCCAGTCAATGCCGCGACATGCGCTGCTACTGTCGTTCAACAGTTCCCAAACATTCGATTTGCGTTGATGATCGGTATTGGAGGCGGCATTCCAAGTCCAGCCAAGGATATCCGGCTGGGCGACGTCGCCGTCGGAATTCCTGGTGGCAGCCACCCTGGGGTTATCCAGTACGACTTTGGGAAATACGAACAAAATGGATCATTTGTCCTCAAAGGTTGCTTGAACAAGCCTCCCTCAGTCCTCATAAATGCATGTCACCGCTTGGAGGAACATGAGGAAGAGACGGGACGGAGACCTCATTGCGACATTCTGAAAGTCATTGGAGAGGATCATGAGCGCTACCAACGACCAAGCAAAGATGACGTTCTCTCCCAAGATCACTTCCCTCACGTCAACGCAAGAGGGGACTGTAGCGAGTGTCTAGCTGCAGGTGAAGAAGGTGTTGTTTCCCGCAAACCACGAGATGAGATTGATCAATCACTAGTTCATATAGGTCTCATCATGTCCGGAGGTGGGGTTGTGAAGAACCCGCAGGATCGTCACCGTCTTCGTAGAGGCAACGAAGACGCGATATGCTTCGAGATGGAGGCAGCCGGTATCGTGGACCAGATCCCTTGCCTCGTCATCAGGGGAATTTGCGATTACGCAGATACACACAAGAATGACGATTGGCATCGATATGCGGCAGCGGCCGCAGCAGCCTATGGCAAAGCCGTCCTCACCAAGGTCACCGGCAAAGAAGTGAGGACGGCTATGAGGCTCCAGGATCTTATGAAGGCGCTCAAGACTGGTACGTAAAGGAGTCCCCGGCTCTTTGATACAGGTTCTAAATATTTGTATGGTAGTCGAGGGCAAGCTTGGAGAAGTTGGAGAACATGTTGACAGAATGAGACGAGGCAAAGATGAGCAAAAGGTCCTGGATTGGCTGGGACAGGAGGGTTGGAGATACTCTCAAGACGATCACTTTGCAAAATGCGAGCCTGGAACTGGAAAATGGCTTCTTGACTCACCTCAATTTAACGAATGGCTCGCAGGAGCGGAGACAACATTGCTCTGCCAAGGCCTACCTGGAGCCGGGAAGACCGTAATGGCTTCTCTGGTGATTGACCACCTCAGGCGCACAGCACCCGAGGAAACTGTCGTTGTCTACGCCTACTACGACGCCGGGAAACGAGAGCAGCAGAAGGTGGTCCACATCCTCGCAAGCTTACTCAGGCAGTTGGTGGAAGCAAGCCTGAGCATGCCAGCATGTGTGCAACGCCTCCATGCGAAAAATCAAGGCAGGCAGCTAGTCTCAGTTTCGGCCCGGGAGTTCACCGATGCCCTGATCGACGCCGCACGCCTCTTCTCGCGCGTCCATGTCGTGATTGACGCTCTCGATGAGAGCGAGGAGGTATCAAATCTCTTGCCCGAGATATTCAGAATGCAACAAGAGGTCAAAGCCAACGTGTTTGTGACTTCTCGTCCAGATAAAAGGCTCGAGGCCATGTTTGATCAGTACTTATCCCTTGAGATTCGTGCGTCAGACGAGGATGTGAGCTGGTATCTGAAGACGCGCATAGCTCAGCACGACGTCATCAAGGATGAACTTGGAGAGTATGCAGCCGAGGTGAAAGCAGAGCTGGAGGAGACGGTAAAGGAGAAGATCAGGGAGGTTTCTGATGGAATGTAAGTTGGACGGTCCTTTCCTTACGGCCTTTATTAAGCATTTTCAGATTTCTTCTGGCGCGATTCCACATGGATTCCGTCTTGGAAATGGCATCTCCAAATCGAATGCGAGAAAGCATCGAAACGCTACCCAAAGGCCCGGCCGCATACCGAGAGATCTACCTCAAAACGACTCAGCGGATAGACAACCAGCCAAAGGAGTATTGCTCACTTGCCAAATCGACTCTGGTATGGCTTGTCTGCGCGGTGAGACCAATAACTGTCCCAGAACTTCGAGAGGCTCTGGCCATCAAGGTCAATGCCTCGAGCCTTGACAATGGCGACCTCAGCACTGTCAAGTCCATAGTCGAGGCATGTAAAGGTCTGGTGACTATCGGGAACGACGACGCTATTCATCTACTTCATCACACGACACGAGAGTATCTAGATTCCAACTTTGGCTGGCTAGAGGAGCTGAGTACTAGGGGGCTTTCAGTTGCTGAAGCAGCCAAAAGAGCCAAGGCCATGGCGCACCGCGACATGACGTTGAAATTACTCACCTATGTTTCATTCGACACTTTTGGAGCAGGGCCCTGCAAAAGCGACAAGCACTACCTAGAAAGGGAGATGTCGAACAGACTCTACAGTTATGGGAGCTGTCACTGGGCCGACCATCTCAAGTCTTCCGGTCCCTATATTTCTGACATCGTTGACCTTGGGACCAGCTCAATCCTGAATCGTCTACTTGGCAGTGAGAAGAAGTGGAGATCTTCTATCCAAGCCTGCTTCTATGGCGACTCACCCCATGTCTATGCAATCTATGGGTATAAGCGATACCCAGAATGGCGGTTCACGAGTCTCCATCTCGCCGCATCTTGCGGTGTGGAAGCCTTAGTAACTGCCCTCCTCAGGAGCCACCAGTTGGACGCCAAAGACGATTATGACCGAACCCCGCTGTCCTATGCAGCCCAGAAAGGCCATGTCGACATAGTCATGAGCCTACTGAAAGCTGGTGCGCATGTCAACGCAGGTGACGAAGCAGCCCTAACACCACTTGCCTATGCTGCACGCTCGGGGCACAAGGAGGTTGTCCGCTGCCTTCTCGAGGAGAATATCGATGTCGACAAGAAAAGCCGTTTCGGCAATACCCCTCTGGCGACGGCCGCTTTGAACGGCCATCACGCTGTCTTGAAGCTCCTCCTCGAAGGAGGCGCCGACATCGAAGCAAAAGACCTCAATGGGAGGACGCCGTTGAGTTTGGTGGCTGCAATTGGCCGGGTCACCACAGTTAAGTATTTGCTCCAGAAGAACGCGAATCCGGAAACAAGAGATAATCATGATAAGACACCCCTGTTTCATGCAGCTGCAGAATGTCACATCGACGCCACGCGAGTTTTACTCGACTGGGGCGTTGATATTGACGCGAGGGACTGTGGGGAACTCACGCCACTTATTGAAGCAGCCAAGAATGGACACATCAGCCTCGTCAAGATTCTTCTTCAGAAGGGTTGCGATATTGAGGCAAGTACCGTGGACGGAGAGACGGCGTTGGTTTACGCGGTCCGAAATGAGGCCCGGAAGACCAGATCCTTGCATAACAGGAACTACGATTCTAATACCTGGTTGAACTCTGATATGAACCAGCTCGGAGAAGCGGTGACTGAGGAGAATTTCGAAATGTGCCAACTACTGCTTGACAACAAAGCTAATCCTAATGGAACTGGAACAGCAGATGGGTCTACTTTGCTGGAAGCCGCACGTCTCGGTCGAGCGGACATGATCTGGTTTCTTTTGACAGCGGGTGCGGACCCCAAACTACTTTCTCCCACCACCAAAGCCGTTCTTCATGGTCATGTCAACGTCGTGATGCCTTTGGCTATTCCGGGGACCGATTCTGGGCCTCTGGGGCTAGCGAGCGGGACGAAGCGGCCGAACGAAGCTGCTACGCAAGGCCATCGAGATCGAGACCAGTTCCTGCTTGACTATATGCCTTTGCGTAAAAGAATCAGGTAAGATCCTTACCCTCCCCCGTGACTCTTGACGGAACTTGGTAACATGTTGTTAACTTCCTATTACCTATGCATAAAACTACCTGCCAAGATATTGATGAATCTTTGTTCGCCAATGCGTTGTTAGGGTGTTATGAGATGAAACGTGGCTGATGAGGCACATAGATTGAGGGACTCCGATCAATTGCAAAAGCCCATACTCCCTCGGCATCTCTTACAGTCAAACGAGTCCTCGGCTGCTACTTATCCATCATTCCTGTTGTGGCCCACGAGAAACTCAAACCTCGAGGAGCCAGCCCTTGGTGACAAAGTCCAGCGCCTCCGGCGCGAATGACTCCCAAGTACTTTCGTCAAAGTCAAATGCATGGTCTTGCCCAGGGCAGACGTCAAATCTCAGAGTAGTCTGCGGAAGCTTCTCGCGGACAAGGTTGACAAACTTGTAAGTTCCCCTGATGGGCACAGTTGCATCGTCATCCCCATGCATTAGCCACCTCTCATGTGTTAGCTCAAGTTCCTTAGCAAAAAGGACCATCTGCTCACATTCTTGATGGCAGCCTCTTGCCGGCCTCAATTCTATCCAGTGGAAAGAATTCTCTCCTGTTTAGGTTCTTGTTGTCGAAAATCTCCGACGCAAAGATGCCGGAATGACAAGCCGCAATTGGATAAGGAATCCTGTCCAGGCCATCTTTGGAATGGGGCTCTTTGCGTGTCTCCTTGATCCAAGCCAAGGTCTCCTCCTTGGATGGCATATCCTTCAGGTCTGCCCTTAGGATGGTGGGCTCGTCAGGACCTGGACCCTCGACGTACACCTTGTCTCTGGGGTCCAAAAGGGGGTAAACGACTGCGAGGGTTCGAAAATCGTCGGGGTGCGAGAGAGCGAGCTCTGTTGCACAGTAGCCACTGGAATGGAGATTAGCTCATGACTACATGCGTTCATCTAGGTCTTACCCTGCTGAGCCACCAGCAAGCAATGTCTGCGAAAAGTCAAGAGAGTGACCGGGAGCTTTAGCCTCCAGGATGCCTGGTAGCTTCAGCTTTGTCCACTGCCAGCAGTCTTCAAGATCCTCGAGCACATCAGCCACGCCATTTTCAGATGGCAAGAGACGGTGATCGGGAGAAATAATAATAGCCGAGTGCTTAAGAGCCAGCTTGTCAACCCACTTTGGGAAGAAGGCAGGAAACAAGCCGTATCCAGTGACAAGAAATCCGCCGTGGAGGTGATAAATGATGGGGTGTGAGCCGGGTTTGAGGTTCTTTGGGATCAAAACAGCGGCTTTGATCTCGTGTGAGGAGACCTCCTTGAAGCTTCAAGTTGTTAGTTTCGATAAAAAACGGTTGAGGGTGTATCTCACGTCTCTTCAAAGATGTTGTATGAGTCAAAGATTGACTCTTCAGTCCAGTGGGTGGCCATGTTGTGAATTTGAAGTGAGATGTAGATGATTGTTTGTAATCTTGGGGCTCATTCTCATCATATTCGGAGTAGATACGAAGTATATATACGATTCTTCGTACCAAGGAGCATTGGTGTTTGAAGCGGAATGTGATGCTCCGTCTTAGAAATGTGTGGATTAATAAGGCGGATGATGATGATCCGTCACACACGTGCACCCCTTCACCCGACTCCAACGGAATCCCATATTCCGAGACACGGCACAGCACAGCTGATGAGTAAGAGAAAATTGATAGGACAATCGAGGTATAAAACGAACCAAATCTGTCCTGTTCTTGCGTAATTCATACATTTCCTATTCAACCTTCTTGATCATCATGCATTTGGCTTCACACACTTGGATGCGCCCAGAGCCTCTGGAGAAGACTCTCGAGCGACTCAATCGCCTTGGGTACACTAGCATCGAACTAGCCGGCGAACCAGATCAGTTCCCTGTCGAAGAAACACGTCAGCTCCTCCAAAAGTACAACATCAAATGCTGGGGCACAGTCACCATCCAGCAGGGAAAGCGGAATTTGATCGCCGCCGATGCTCAGCAACGACGGGACACGATCAATTACATGAAAGATGTGGTGACCTTGTCAGCAGAGCTTGGGGGAAAAATCATCTGCATCGTCCCTGGAAATGTCGGCACAATCATCCCCACCTCAACTCCAGAGAATGAATGGAGATGGGCCGTCGAAGGACTCCGCGAAGTTGCCGCATTTGCAAAGGAAAAGGGCATCCGAGTTGGACTCGAACCTCTCAACAGATTTGAGACATATTTCCTCAACAGGACAAACCAGGCTCTCGCCCTCGCTGACGAGGTTGGCTACGACGTGGGAATCGCCTTTGACCCCTTTCACCTAGCACTCGAAGAGAAGGATCTCATCGCTGCTATCCAGGCGTGTCGGGGCCGAATTGTGGATTTCCACGTGGGGGATAACAATCGCCTTGCTCCTGGAGATGGATCTCTCGATTGGCTCAAGATCATGGAGGCTCTTGTCGAGGCAGGTTACGATGGCGCTCTGTCGGTCGAATTCATGCCGTCAATTGATCGTACGCCGGTTGGGAAATTTGGGGCAGACCAGTTGGAGACGAACAACTTGGATGTTACGGCCGACCATCTCAAGTTCATCATTGATCATGGATCTGGATTGCTGTCGGAGAGTTACTACACTGAGCTGTTAAGGCGATCTGCCGAGACACTCTCTCCTTATGTGGAAAAGTAAAGGTCTATTGCGACCTTGAAATCTCGGCTGGATGCTGTCTTAAGCACCTTCACTGAATCACGACAAACGATTGATTGTCAAGGTATTAGGATTAGACCTATCTAAGACCAATTATCTTTGGATATAATGACAGTGTCAGACAGTCTTGCTGCTGCCCATGGTTACTTTTTGCCCCTGGCTGAGAACGGAATCTGATAATCCATCGTCATCACCGCAGGATGATCATTAATAGTCTCGGTGATGCTAGGTAGTTTAAACTAATTTTTGAGAGCCATGTGGATGTTTGCAGTACCGTTTAGGCAGTACCCTTGTCTGTAATGTTTTCACCCCTCTTCTCCTGTCCAACCTCTGCGGCAACGGCAGACTTGAGGTCGACCTCGACCTGCTCACCGAACTTGGCGTTGATTTCCTCAAGGGGAAGACCGATGGTCTTGTTGATGTTAGTAATGTGTGCTGCAAGGCCTTGAAGGTGAAACTAACCTCGGGGAATGTGAACCAAATAGCAATGGTGCTGATGACAGTGACGACCACAAAGATCATATAGAACTTCCAGCCAATGTTCTTCAAACCAACTGTAACGGGGGCACTGTAGGCGATAGAGTTACCGAAGAAGGAAGCAAAGACGAGAGTTGAACCCTCACTGCGGAGATCTAGAACCGAAATGTCAGCGGGGTTCCACGTCGAGGAAGGTAGTTAAACTCACGAGTAGGCCAAATCTCGGATCCATAGGCGTACGCGGTACACTCAATCGTGGTGGTGAAGAAGGCACCGAAGATGAAGTAGATGGCGACGGCAGCCTTCAGACCGGGGCCATCATCAGTGCCGAGGTAGAACTTTTGAAGAGCGGCCATGACGCTAAGGATGGCAGCAGAGCCGAAGCCACCGACGACTACAGTAACACCCGGTTAGCAGTCTATCCATAATCCGTGTTGCGAAAACCTACCAAGAAGCCTGACACGGGGGACGCGGTCGAGAAGGAGAACATTGAAACCACATCCAATAACAGCGCACACAGTCCAGACGACTCCAAGGGCCATCTGCAGAGTCACGCCAAATCCAAGACCACCCATGAGAACGGGAACGAGGTTAGCGATAGCAGTGATACCAGTACCCTGAGCCATGACCCAGAGAAGAATAGAGCAGTAAGCTCTCTTCAAAAGGTGTCGCGTAGTAAAGATGTACCAGAAACCACCGGGCAGATTCTTCTCAGTCTCGACCTGGGCCTTGATCTGAGTCGCCTCAGCATGGGCAAGGACACCGTTAGGGTCGGTCTTGGTCTTGTGCAGCTTAACCAGGATGGCGAGGGCCTCGTCATCTCGGCCTTGCTCCATGAGCCAACGGGGAGACTCGGGGAGGAAGTAGAGAGAGATGAGGTGGACAACTCCCATGCCGGTCAGGACGATGAAGATAAGACGCCACTGGATAGACGAGTGGACGTAACTAAAGGCAAGGTTGAAGACGGCGCAGAGAATGTAGGCAGTGACGACGCCAACACCCTGCATACCGACGAGAGATCCACGAGCATGAGGAGGAGCCACCTCACTCATGTACACAGGAGAGTTGGCGAAGACCATACCGGCGCCGATACCGCAGATGACACGGAAGACTAGAAGCATGGCAATGTTGACAGATGCGGCTTGAAGGGCACCAGAAAGGATGACGATTCCGGCGGCTACGGCGTTACAGAGACGACGACCGTAGTGCTTCGCGAGAGGGGCTTGGACCAGAGAACCAACCATGGCACCGGCGAGGAAACTGGACGAGGTCAGCACATTTTCACAGGGACTTTTTGCGAATAACTCACCCTCCGAGAAGACCATCGGTTCTTTGAGCAGCATCTGGAGTCGACAAGAAC
Organism: Fusarium sp. NRRL 66088; assembly: GCA_013186415.1. Classification (NCBI taxonomy): domain Eukaryota; kingdom Fungi; phylum Ascomycota; class Sordariomycetes; order Hypocreales; family Nectriaceae; genus Fusarium; species Fusarium sp. NRRL 66088. Next base: position 54,492 of record JABCKD010000205.1, read on the forward strand.
TTGGCGATGAAAGAAGGCTGAGCCAATGTTCCAGCAATGGCGTTGGCACTGAAGCCATAAAGATATCCGCCCAGAGCAGCTGTGATGATGACCTTGAAGCTGTCAGAGATGCTCTGTCTCAACAATATCTGAAATGCGTACCTGGTAGGTGATCCAGCTGACAGAGTGCGTCACAGCCTTGACAGCATCTCCAGAGCCAGAGTCAGAAGAAGGCTTGCTAACACCATTGTCATTGTTCTCAGAGCCAGTAAACTCCTGGCTCGTCTCGAGCTGAGTCTTGTCAGCTTCCGAAGCCATCTTTGCTTTCGTCTAGCCAAACGAGTTTTCAAAAACTGAAAAGAGAAGGAGAAAAATGAGGCGTCAACAGAACCAAGGACGGGGGACGTGCAAGATGCCTTGAGCGGGAATAGAGGAGGGGAAGAGGAGAGAAGAAGCCCTGATAATGAAAAAAGACAGCATGCGATGCAACCTTGCCGCATGCCAGTTCCATGTGCTCTGACTGAGATAACAGTCCCGTGCGATGCAACCGAAGCCCACGAGGATCTTTTCAGCTTCTGGCATGAATCGTATGTGCCTACTCAGACTATGTAACTCATCCCCTGAGAACGAATCATATCGTGCTCCACTTTGCATGTACGTCCCAAGTCAGGGGTGTTCGAAACCAACGGATTACTTGACTAGCTAGTGGGACCCTAGCATGTAGATCCTTCATCCGTTCGAGTCGTATATCCTTGTCAGTGATAGTCATAGCCGGGTTTTGCTAAGTCCTGCATGGTTCGAGGAGCAGTCTGATGCCCAACGGGTGCAAAACAGGCATGGTATGAGCGTTCACTCAATCGAATACGGGTCCCTGATCTTCAACTTGGGTAGCTCTATTTAACTTGGGATTTTTTTCGTTGTTTCCCTCGTCCAGTCATTTCTGCACATCTCTTTCCACACCTGAACCAGCCCAATTGTATACCCATTCCCCATCCATCCTCTATCACCATGTCTCCTCCGCACGTCCCTGAAGCCGCCATCTTTCCCGTCCTCAAGGACAAGGTTGCACTCATCACCGGTGGTGCGCAGGGAATGGGCAAGGCCACCGCAGAAGTCTTTCTCAAGGCCGGTGCCAAGGTCGTCATCTGCGATGTGCAGCAGGACAAGGGCGAGGAGGTGGCCAAGGAGCTGTCTTCTCTAGGCGAGGTCTACTTCACCAAGGCTGACATTTCATCCTCTGAAGATGTGGCCGCCCTCGTCAAGTTCACAGTTGACAAGTTTGGTCGTCTGGACTGCGCTGTGAATAACGCTGCGCTTACTCCTGATAAGACGCCGCTTACCGACTTTGACGAGACGTACTGGGATAAGTTGATCAGCATCAACCTCACCGGCACGGCGCTGTGCGTCAAGCATGAGATGAAGCAGTTCATCGCCCAGGGCGGCGGTGGTTCCATTGTCAACATTGCCAGCATCAACGCTTTCAAGCCACAGCCCAACATGCCGGCTTACACAGCTGCCAAGCATGCTCTCGTGGGTCTGACAAAGCACGCAAGCATGGAGGGAGGACCTCATCAGATTCGAGTAAACGCCGTGGCGCCAGGTGCCATCTTTGTAAGTTGATAGCCTCCCATGAACGTGTGGCGTTTCTGAGTAAGAGCTAACCTCGTCAAAACAAGACTGCCATGTCCGAAAGGGCTCTGGAGATTATGGGGACGACGCACGACGAGTTCGCGCCAAACGTCAGCTACCTGAGCCGGTTCGGCATGCCCCACGAGGTGGCACAGGGATCTCTCTGGCTGTGCTCACCAGCTTCTTCGTATGTGACGGGTATTACTCTCCCGGTGGACGGTGGCTTCATGGCAAAGTGATGTTGTCTGTAGCATGACTCGCGTGCATTAGTCCATCTCAAGGGGGCTTGCTTAGTGCCGTGACAGCTGTAGAACTCTGTACATACGGATTCAATCCATACATATATCCTTGTTTGTCTGCAAATTCAAACACTCTTTGCTTTTTTCCCCCCTCTCTCTCTTATTAAATTCCGCTAGCGGGGGTGCTTCTTCACCGTTAGTGTTCCTCCGCGTTAGACCTTGCATACTCGTTTCCACAATCAACTACCGGCGCCACCGGGGAACCATGGCCGGCGTCAAGGTGCCACCCGGGGAACAATGGGGGCCCATGTAGGTGACATTCCAGCAAGGTCATGCAGCGGCCGCTTGCCCCAAACGAGTTCTACCGAACAAATTTCCACGGGACGATCATCCCTTGTTTGAGAGATGGGGGTCGAAACTAGGCGAGGCTCTACGAAACCCGTCTCGTCCCCGCTTCGTTTGATATCCAATCGCGATTCACCAAGATCACTCCAAGTGATGATTAGCAGGATGGATCCCATCGTGACATAGTCCGCTCTAATGCGGCCCGATGCAAGGGTTGAACCGGGAAGTGGGAAGTTCTGTAGCATCCGGCAGGCCCCCCCTAGTGGAGTTTTTGGATAGTGTAACGGCTGGGGATGTTAGGCGAAAGACAAAAAAGCAAAGAGATGGCAGCTAGACCCAGCTCAATCCTCAGGTCAGCTGATCCATCAGCCAGTTCAGGGCATGAATTGGTAGTTCACTTGCGAATCACCGAGGGCCGAGGGCCAAGTTGAGCAAGACGTGATTGAGATTCAGTTAATGATTAGCTAGAACGCTTCTACCAATTCTTCCGTGATCGACAAACCCTCATCATCTATATACACAGGGAAACTAGACTAAGTACTGAACGTGAGGCCGCCGTTGGCGCTCACCAAGCTACCAGTCATCCAGCTAGACTCTGGTGAGCAGATCATGGCCACCAGGTTGGCAATCTCCTCTGGGTATGCGGCTCTACCACCAAACTTCCTTCCCAGCTCCTGCACCTCTGGCCCATCTGTCTCTCTGACAGGAACAAGAGGTGTCAGAGGGTTCCACAGGGCCAGTGCTTGCTTGATCTCGTCAGGTGCCGTCATGTACATGTCAGTCATGACAGGTCCCGGGTTGATGGTGTTGACGGTGCAGTTCTCTGCAAGCTCACGGGCCCAAACCCTTGCCATGGCCTCCATGGACGCCTTGGTACCTGCGTAGAGGGTTGTGTGAGGGGTGCCGATTTTGGGGTTGATGCTGGACATCATAACAATCCGGCCGGACCGGTCTGTCGATAGGTAGGGCTTGCACACACCCGTAAGCAGTGCAGGGCCCAAGACGTTGACGCGGTAAATGTGGTCGAACTCATCTTGCTTTACACTCTCGACTGGACCGAGGTAGAGCACGGCCGCATTGTGCACGATCATGTCGATCTTCAAATCATCGCCACCAAAGTGTTCTTTGCAGACGGCGACAAGGCTGTCACAGTTCTCGGCCTTGCTAATGTCTGCTCTACATGGTACAGCCTTGACAGCGTGCTTCTCCTGAAGCTCCTTGCATAGGGTAGCAGCAGGACCGTCGGAGGATTCAGTGGCGTAGTTGACAAGAATGTTGGCACCTCTGGCAGCGAGAGCGCGTGCAATGTAGGATCCGATACCTACAAAAGAAGAACAAAGCAAAGATGATCAGATTATCTGCGGTTTATCACGTAAAGAGATGACAGGGAAGAACCTACCACGGGCGGACCCAGTGACAATGGCAAGCTTGCCTTGGTGAACTCTAGCGTCGGAAGAAGCACCCATAGTTATCGATGAATAGGGAAGGTTACTGCGTATAGAGACTCTCTGATGACTACAACGAGCTGCGAGGGAAGCGGAACTTTAAGAGATTCCGCATTGCATGGTATCCACCGCTTTCACTCTCATGGGTGAGGGCTTTCAATCTGCGGTGGATGCACTTGAAGCCGCCATCATACGAGTTGCGTATCTTGGCCCATGAACCAACTTCTTTTCATCCAGCCTCCTTGTCCAGCGTTACAGTAAACCAGGGGGACCAGACATACCAAGGTCCCACCATCCGGTCCGTATCTCCCAGGGTTTTCCGTGATCGCCGTCTACGAAATCTCAGGGGAGGGGGGAGTTAGACGAGCGAAATCTATGGTAGTAGTTTAGTTACGCGGTCCCATCCCGGGATCGGCATACTAACAACCGCGCCAGGGTCGCATCTCGTGTCGATCCCCTAAACCCAATTAGACCAAGCCCATCCCATCTCCACGCGCCGGGGTGTTCGGCATCACGAAAATTGGCTCATGTCTATCCGATCCCTAACAATATCATGGTCTGATATGCCCATCACAGACCCATCACAGAGGCCAAGTGGATCTACCGTTGCACCAGGCACCGGCCACTGGAATCACTCATGGACCTGGCAGGATTTCTGCAAGTCCTGGGACCAGTGCAGCAACTACGCGTCCCTGGTCACTGGGCGATGGAAGGCCTCAGTAGAGTACTGCATCACCCATGAGTCGACAAATCGCCTGACTCGTTTAGTGCAAGGCACTTCCTTCGACTGGCTCCAACGCCACTACGTAGTTCAGCTCATCACCTAGTCAAAAGGCTGCACAGGGCCAGGGGGCGGGGGCCTTGGAGCAACTCAACAGAAATAACACAGCCGTAACACGAGTCCAGCTCATCAGTCGAGAGAAATTTTCCTGCAACCGTTGATGTTTCCAAAGCAAGGTTCTAAAAGGGAAAACCCATGCTGGTCCTGGCACTCTACGTTTCATCACTAAAGAAAGTTCCCAACCAAGGCAACGGGTAGACAACGGTCTTTCTCTTGTCTCCCTCTCCAGCCCCATTCTTGCGGAACGGAGGGAACCACAGACAGGAAAGCCCAATCAAGGAAAGGGGGATGAAACTTGGGCCGCATGAACCACGTTGGTAATTTAAATTGCCCAACTACCGCCTTGCTGGGAAGACCCGTTTCTGTCATATTCTTCGAAACCCCCCCTTTCGAGAAATTCCACTTCCCGTCTTACCCCCCAGCAAGTGTTCCTGAAGTGGCTTTTAGGCCTGGCCACCCCATCCAGCCGTTGGTCCCTCCCTGCTTCCCGCTGTCTTTGCGATTCTCCATCTTCTTGGTATCTTCTAAACCCTCAACCAACACCATGGCGGCCCATGTGATGGCAGGAATTGGGGGTAAAGGAGGAACCGTGGTTGGAGTCATTTGGTTTGAAAATTTCTTGACATACGTCTTGGTCGGGTCGAGGGTGTACACTCGTCGATACATCAGAGGTTCGGTTGGCTGGGACGACCTTTGTCTGGTTATCACTTCGGTTAGTATTCTTCGGCTGTGTCTCAGGGAAGCGTCTAACGTCTTTCAGCTTCTTATGACTGTCTTTGCCATCTTGACCACCATCTCTTGTGCTCATGGAATGGGCCAGCATGTCGAGGACCTCGAAACCTATCAGTTCTCAGATGCGCTGTTGTACCTTCTTTGTGCCCAGTCTGTCGTCTCGATGGCTATTGGTATGGGCAAGGTGACAGTTGCAGTCTTCTTGCTGCGTATTGTTACTGCATCTTGGTAAGTCTTGTGGTACTCGCCAAGCATCATTTTGGAGCTAACTAATGGGTGTACCAGGCACCGGTGGTTCCTTTGGTTCTGTATCGCTTCCATGATGATTCTCAGCATCTTCCTTTCCATCGCCGTTTTCGCGCAATGCACTCCGGTGGAATCCATCTGGAACCCCTTGTTGATAGACCAGAAGGTGTGCTACCTCAGCCTCACTGTGGTGGCCTTTATCGACTGCGGTACGTATTGCAACTTGGTTGAAAATACTCACAAATCTCTAATGGTAATATTAGCTTACGCCGCGGCAATGGACTTTGCCTTGGCTGCCTTCCCCTGGATTGCTCTTCGTGGTCTGAAGATGAAGCGTAAGGAACGCATTTCCATATGCGTTTCTCTCAGTCTGGGAGTCTTGTAAGTCACGGCGAACGCCAAGGTCCCACATTATCAATATCGTCCAACTAACCGCTTGAAGCGCCGGTGTCTGCGGTGTCATTAGAACCTCGGGACTGGAAGTCTTGAGTAACTCTCGCGATTATCTTTGTGAGTACACCTCGTTATAACTCAACAATTCCGGATCACTAACCGGAACTCTTTCAGATGCTACCTCCGACTCTGTTATTTGGACTGCGAGCGAAGTCACCACAACTATCGTCTGCGTCACCCTCCCCGCTCTCCGTCCCCTCTACAACAAGGTCCGTGGCCAAGAGTCGAGCTCAGCTGGCTATCAGCAACACGACGACTCAGCCTACAACACCGGTGGCTCATTCCACATGAGCTCGTACGCCAACAAGCGCAAGGACACTGGTGGCATTGGATATCCGAAGGGCAGCAGCAACTTTGCCAGTGCCGAGGCCTCTCGAGATCCGACTACGATCAAGAACGATAGCGATGAGACTATCTTGCTGCAGGGTGAGGGAAAGAATATTATGAGGGTCCAGGAGGTCAGCGTGTCGTATGACAATGGGAACTCATTGAACAATGTGTCTATAAAGCAAGATGTTTGATTGAAGGCGATTAAAACGAGTCAACTTTTTGTAAAATTACCCTGGAGTTGGATAGAGAATAATGAATCTGAAGCTTTGAATAACTTACTTGATGAACCCAACACCTGATTACCCGACGTAGTGATGCCACGCTGGCTGGGAATGCCCTCTTAACCCTATGATACATATAGGGTAGGGCAGCGTGCATTATTATTATCAATGAATGAATTTTATGCCTTAACAACATCTCAAATATGCCACCCGCGAGAATCAAGTTCTTCCTAGTGTTGTCTACATGAGCAGGTAATGGCATGATCCGCCCTATCGCTTAGCACAGGGGTAGACATGGCATATCTCGAGCATTCAACCGCGTATCTCATAAGCGAGGCATGGATATGTGTTAGATAAACTGAGAGCATCAACCCTTGTTTCTTTTTTCGCCAACCAGTTTCCCCACGTAGTCAGATCTCAGATTCTCTATTGATCCTTCATATTGATCCAAGATGATACGTGTTGTTGGTTATGTTAAACACAGAACCAACAAGACGAATTAGACAAGGTAGATTGCCCATGGTGCCAAGAAATGGTATGAAAGAGGAGTGAGGCTATGAATGCCAAGATCCCATCCATTTTCCTTTTTTCAAAGCTAAGCAATGTCTCACCTTTCATGCCACGTGCATGCCACTGATCATCTTCACAATTATGGATACCGGGCAATCTTTCAGATAAAATATCCTCATGTCCAGTGGCTCCATCGACCTCGATACTTGCCATCACCATCCAAAACATCTCTCTTCAGCTCCTTCGGCCACCACCAAATATCCTCGGTATCCTTCTTAAACTCGTTGACCTCCATTGGACCTTCAAACTCGGGGAAATAAGCAACCTTGCAATCCGAGAAACTGACCTTGGGCTGGTCTTGATAAAAGACATCAAACTCGGGTTGGAGGCTCTCTAGGAGACTATTGACGTCTCCAGAAGGATGAAGCTCTCGCCATGGCTCAACGCAGGTGCGGCCTTTGCAGCTCTTCAGAACCATCATTAGGGCATCGAGACGCGGGATGATTTGGTCAAATGATTGCCCGCCAAGGCTGTAGCTGGCTGAGTCGTGGTCTTCAGAGAGAAGGTTCCTGACCTCTCCAGGATCGGTCTATGCGAAAAGCAGTTAGTTCACTGATTTTGATAGAGACAGGAGGCTAATCACCTTGAGATCGTAAAACTCCTTCTCGTTTGTGCACCAAACGGAGTAATAGATGTTGTAAGTTTCTCCAATGACACGGATGGCCTTGTAAGTATTCTTGTCTGCCGCGTGACCTGGTGCACCGTAGCCTGGATCACTCATGTTGTGTTCACCATACCAGCCAAAAATGCCCTCCGGAATAGCCAGTCCCCAATACTCGATGGTGACGTGCTCTTGCTTTGACTCAGCCTCAGCATCAATGCTGAGCGGAATTGGAGTTCCGTCGGTGTCAGGCAAGGTTCGACCCGCGAGGCCCATGATGGTCGAAGCAAGGTCGGTGTGAGCTGTGACGGCTTGGGAGATATGGCCAGCGGTAACACTTGGACCACGCTGTGAATGGGTTAGATATTATTTATCTATGATTGGTCGGGGACTCACAATGATCAAAGGAATGTGGACATCTGTCTCAAAGCCACACTCTTTTCCTGGATGCATTCGATGTTGACTGATGTGATACCCGTTATCAGTGGTGTAGATGATGTACGTATTCTCGAGTTGACCAGCGGCTTCAACCTTCTTGACCATAGTCTCAACCATCTCATCAACAGACTGCAGAGCCCTAAGTCTTGCTCTCTGGTATTCATCATTGTAGGCAATGACAGTATCGTTCAGCCGCGGTAACTCCTTGACCCAACTGACTCCACCTTGGACTTCGGGGTTGAAACTTTCGTCTCGTGGGATGACGTAGTCTTTAAACAGATGGGCATGTCGCTCTGCATACTTGGGTGCATCGGAGAAGAAGTTTGGAGTTAGATCAACTGTTCCATGAGGGGCAATGGGAGCGTGGACCAAGAACCAGGGCTCTTCATTCGACAAAGCATCATCCAAGAACCCATAGGCTTTCTGGGCCGTCAGGTCCGGGGAGTAGAGTCCAGTGTAGTTGACTGGAGGTGCCCCATTTCGAGTCATGGTCGCGTTAAGGTATTGATAGGTGTGGGGATCCAGAAGAAAGTCGGAACCGTTGAAACCTCCGGCGTATGGCTGGTTGTAGTTTTCCACAGTGTGATGATTCCAAAGTTTGCCGCTGTAGTATGTGTTGTAACCAGCAGCTTGAAGCCAGTGGGGGAGGTAGTTGTCGTTGATACCCTCCCGCACGATCTTTGGGTAGCCTCCATAGGGAGCCCAGACGTCTGTCACCTAGGACGACGAGTCAACATGGGCATCAGGTGGGCGTACTCAAGTTTCACTTACGTTAGTATTGTGGGCGGCTCTTCCAGTCCAAAGATTGACCCGAGAAGGGCAGCAGAGAGCCACAGTGCAGTAATGATTGGAGTAGAGAGTTCCTTCGTTGATGAGATACTTTTGAAGGAGTGGCATGTGTTTCAAGGATTCCATGTGCCTTTGAGTAACATGTTAGGCCATTAATACATTGTGTTGATAAGAGACTCACCAGTCTTGATCATCTGTGAGAATAAAGAGAATGTTGGGTTGAGGTGAAGCTGTTGCCTCTCGCCAAAGAGATGAGAGGCATGCCAAGAGAGCAAGGGAAGTCTTCATGGCCACAGATTTGATGTGCTACTATCATAGCGATAGGCCGGGAGCATCATGAGAGAAGAACGGAGGCGGTCTACTTATTCATACTGCTCTTAATACTCGGTAACCATTTCCACGACTAACAAGTCGGTTCAAGGCAAGGGTCTCGGGTGGACCCTCTCGGACGCTAACATGACACTGCGTCTTAATCGACGATGGTGTCATTCCGGCATCTCAGCATGCCATGCGGACGAGTGGAGATGTCCATCATCCATAAAACTCACTAACATGACACATTCAACAGATGGGGACAGCGTCTCCAGCATTTACCTGCACAGATGGATCCGAAGACAAGCAACGTCAACACGAGTCGTCGGGTGGGCAACCTGACAGCCGAACAAGCCGAGAAGAAGCGGGCGATCGACCGGGATAACCAGAGGCACCACAGGGCCAAGAACAAAGCATACATCCGTACGCTAGAGGAAAAGGTTGCTGAGCTGAGTGCTCGGCTTGCAGAGGCCGAGGCTTTGCTTGAGCAGTACCAAAGTCGCGAGAATGAGCAGCTCCCAGCACTGTCACATTCGTCAGCGACCGATTTGACAGCTTCAACGCAACCGACAAGTACCGATGGCGAGGTCGAGGCGTCAACATCAATGCCACTCTTATCTGAAGAAAGCATCAGGGGCTACCTTGACTCCCTACCTCTGGATCTTGGCACTGGCATGACCATCCACTCTTTCAGCGCAGCTCAAGATCTCAACTTTCTAGATTGGGATCTTGCATGTGTCATGGGCAACCTGTCGCCTACGATGGAGGCAACAAGTGCAGATCTTCCTTCATACAACACAACCATAAGTTCATGGGATAGCATGAAAAGTCAAAGCCAGACACCTGAATGGCAGATGATGCCTCTCTATATCCCGCCCACAACAAAGCTAGACGAAGTCATCATTGGAACCGCAGCAGCATGGCGAGCACGCCTCCACAAAGACGAAGAACTCGAAAAGCCAGTTTTCCCTAGTATATCTTCTCTACTCAACCGCCCAAGCAACGTTGAGCAGGATCTACCTGTGACATTCTCCGAAACTGTCGCGGCTCAAGTCTGGCGGTCTCCGATAAAGACACTCGCCGAACGCATTGGGTTCATGTACAATTTATCTCATCTGATACGCTGGCTCGTCTGCCGCTCCAAGGATACATACGAAAAAATGCCACCATTTCTCAGACCGACAGAACTACAAAGGACAGTCCCCCATGCTGCGTGGATCAGCACCATTCCTTCGCCAGAAGCCCGGGATGCACTGATAAAGCACATGGATCTGAGCCGCTTTGAGGAAATGAGGAGGTTGGCGGGAGAATCTCTATCCGTCAGTTGGCCGTATCCAGACTCGACTGCGTTTGTAGAGTCGCCGGATAAGCAGAGTTTAATGCTCCATCCTGCGTTTGAGGCACATATTCGGAGGAGGGAGAACTGGGTTGTTGGTAAAGAAGTGTGTAAAGCATTTCCCTTCTTGGAGCCGTTTTACAATTGGAAAGAGTCATAAGCGATCCTGTATGTCGGTTATGCCGGCTTCAACTATACTAAAGAACACATTTCCAACACATCATAGCATCATATCCCAATGCTAGCGCTGTGGAAAGAGTCATAAGCATATAGTTGAAAAGGCAGCAATGGGTAAAGATGAATAGTTTTGAATACGGTTGTGGGACAGTTCCAGGTTTCCGGATGTCTTGACAGACATGAACCGAGGGTGCTCGCCAACCCTCCATAGCATAAACAGTAATCTCTCAGAGCTTACTGCGATGCTCCCTAGTAAGAATACACGAAGGTAGTATCGCCCCTTCTAGCATTTCTGCGGTTGAGCCACCAGTACTGGAAATTGGTCCAGGCACAAACTGCCACTCCAGCGCAAGACAGAGCCACCGTGGCCGTCCAAGCAGTCTGATACTGTGGTGCATCCTTTGCCTGGAACAACTGGCCACTGACGATTCCGGATGTGTTGGCTGCCATAATGAAGATTGCCATCGTGACGGACCTCTCTCCTGCGCTTTTGGCATTTAGTGATACCCATGAGGCATGGACGGGGTCTGCACATTTGTTAGCGCTTATTCGGGCTTATGTAGCAAAGCGGGAGCTACGTACGCCAGTTGAAGCTGAAAGCAATGATCAGGGTTAGAATAGCAAACTTTGCATCCACTTTGTCTGTTCTCACGAGAGCTCGGTTCGCAATCTGCCTGTGTTAGCACCACTCCGAGTTGACTCGTATCGTGGCATGTCCTTACAATCAGAGCCCATCCTATAACAACTCCGAATAGAACCATGGGTCCCCGTTTTCCCCATTTGTCACTGGTATTGATTAGTTTCATCTAGCTTTAGGCAACTGATATGAGACTCACGCGATCCAGCCCCAGGTCACTGTAGTGGCAAGGAGAATCCAGTATCCAATCGAGGTCATTGCATTCGCTTGGAGTTTTCCATATCCGTAAGTTGCCACGATCGAAGGCGCGAAGGCAAAGAGAGAGGCTTGGGCAGAGAGACACAGGATGGTGGTCAAGACGTGTCCAATCAGTCTCCAGTTTGTCAACTAAGACAGAATTGTTAGCTCCGATAACACCAAAGACCAAATTCTATTGACTTACGGCTGCCTTGAGCTCTTCTCGGCTAACATTGGTTCTGTCCTGAGCCTTGGTAGGATCGTCGCGCAGTACGCGAGCAGTGAGAATTTTGGCCTCATGCTCGTTAAAGTACCGCAGTCCAACAAGCGAAACTGGCTTAGTAGTTGATCGGGGGAAGAACAAGATGAAGGCAACGGCAACGATCAAGGTCAGCATGCCTTCAATCTGTGACGTCGTTAGTTACAGACATGGATCTCGAGACATGATCAGCTTACTAGAAAGAGCCACTGCCATCCTGACAGACCGCCAATGTCTCTCATTCGAAGGCTACACAAGGTTAGAATGGGCTTCAAACCTTTTGTGCGTATTCACAACTCACATTCCGAAGGCCAGAAGCCCAGCTGCTCCGTTGGCAGCCATGTTTCCGACAAAGAAGATGCCAAATCGCTTGCTTGTCTCTTCTTGCTTGTCTCTTCTTGCTTGTCTCTTCTTGCTTGTAGAATCTCGTGATAATGAACAAGGCCGCCGGGATGTAGCCGCACTCGCAAACACTAGAAGAGAATATTAGCGAGAATTTCCATTTTTCTGGTAACATGCAAATAAGCATACCCAAGAAGGAAGCGAGTTGTCAAATAGGCACCGTAGCCTTGACCTTTGATGAAGGCTTGGAATGTAGCAACCAGGCCCCTACAGTCATATGTCAGTGCTTGTTGAGATATGCTCGCTGTAATTCACATACCATGCCAAAATCTGGAATCCTATCCAAACTGCCGGTCCAACACGGTAGAGCACGAGATTGGAAGGGATCTAGTAGATGTCAACCTCAGCCTCTGTCAGTCGTAGTCAACACCACATACCTCGAATAGGACAATGCCCAGATACATGAGCTGGTTGCCAACATTGTACTGAAACTGGTTGATTCCGACCTCCGGCATAAAGTTATCGGTCATTGCGTTGCCTCTGTTCGTTGGTAAGCCAACATCCGACAACCGACTCTGCAGCACCCACATGTTTGACCGATCGAGCTGAAGAACGAAAAAGCCTATGATCAGCAAGGGCATGACAGCAAAGTCAATCCTTGAATGATAGATCAGTCATAAATATTGTGTAAGCAAGTTAAACACCATGTACCTTCGAACCAGACTTCGCTCCTCCTTGGCCGACCACTCGGGTGGTGTCTGGTCCTGAGCAGCATCATCGCTATCAATTATGACACCGTTGGATTGTTTCTCTGACATTTCAACCACAACTGTCCAGTTACTGAAGCGAATACGTTTTGACGGATAATTAACGAGTCATCACTATCAAAACATTCGGCATCTTTTAATCGGCAAATGCCTCTCGTCACGCCATCAACACCATACCCAACTGAGAGAGCTACGCAGCCAACTCATCGCTTTCTGGAATCGTAGATGTTGTGTAACTAACATGACTCATGTGAAAGACTCGGTAGAACCGGAATCGCCATATCATTGACTGTCTCTAGCACGCAATTGCTGGGGTCGATGGTCTCTACTCGACGGAACCAACACCACATCATAACAACAACCTATCCCGCGAGGAAGAGCATCCCCGTGAGAATCCCACGGAAAGAATGGCCTCGGACTTCGGATCTCGCTCCCACAATCCGTAGCTGATTCGGGTATTTTCCGCTGCCAAGTTGTCGAGCTAACATGACAGATGGTGCAGCTTTTGTGGGGTTAGCCAGGGGAGTTGTTCGCACGTCATCCGTCCTAAATATGAGCATCCACTCGTTATCGCGGACTGATGGGCCAGATTGCTTCCGCTGATTAACTCCGTCGCCAAGCTCAATGCCGTGTCAAGCAAGGGCATAAAACGTCTGGGATGAAGATAAGGTGGACGGACAAGGCAGTCAATTACTCCCGCTCAGTGGTTGTCTATCTGAAGGGTCTAATTCTACCCCTAGCGCAATGACGGCTCACAAGTCTCGAGATATCACCAAGAACAAGTCTGTCCAGACTGTGGTGGAAGTGAATCCTGATGAAGTGACGCCGTTACTTACCAGTGAAACTGACCGATGCGATGTAAGTACCTTCTACTTGCCCTGCTTCACATTCCCTCAGCAATCTTTCTCTACCTAATCCCTATTTTAACACTGAATAATTATCTGTGAAGGCCTTGGAGGGAAACGAGCGAGCAGAGTCACCTACAGACACTCAAACACCAAAAGACGAAGAGCTAGAATCTGTTTTCGGGATTTTGTCTGTTCTTCTAATTGGTTGGTGCGACTCAAGAAACTCTCATGCGCATATTGACGTGTTCAATTTCATAGGTGTCTTTGTCTCCCAAGCAGACACTTCCCTAGTTCTGGCCACATATGGTGCCATTGCCTCTGAGTTCGACGACCTTCAAAATGCCAGCTGGCTATTGTCGAGCTATATGCTAGCTATGTGCATGGGCCAGCCGTTGGTATGGCTTTCATATCAATTCTATCAAGAACTGTTGCTGACTTCGATCAGTACGGTAAACTCAGCGATATCTTTGGACGCAAGTTTATGCTTCAGTTCTCATACGGCATGTTCGCTGCCGGCAGTTTACTCTGGTGCGCTTGACGCTCAAATCTTATGAAATATGCTGACTTGAAGCTTAGTGGGTTCTGTCAATCGATGCCACAGTTGATTTTCGCTCGCTCGATATAGGGCCTGGGTGGTGCCGGAATGGTCTGCCTCGTCTCGATCATCATTACTGGTAACATGCTCAAACATGCGTATTCATTGTGATTGCTAACAAGAGCCAGATCTTGTCCCTCTTCGAGATGTCGCTACATATCGAAGCTATGTCAACGTTGTTCAAACAGTCGGCAGGTCCTCAGGCGGTGCTGTTGGAGGTTTCCTTGCACAAGCAGTCGGTTGGCGGTGGTAAGTATCCCAAAGAAACGCTATGATCGACAACACTGATAGACTTTGATTAAGGGCACTTGCTGGTCAGGCTCCTCTGACCGTCTTTGCCATGCTCCTTGTTGCCCTGAATCTAAAGACTCCACAAAAGAACCAGGACCCAGGAGACGCGACCAAGAGCAGCCTCTCCTCCAAGCTGGGAAGGATAGACTTTGCTGGCGCATCCTTCATGACTGTCACTATCCTTTCTTTCTTACTTGCCATTGACATTGGTGGTGAAAAAGTCCCCTGGACATCGATCCTCATCTACCTTCTTGGAGTAGTCGGATTGGTGAGCGGGCTGCTCTTTGTGATTGTAGAGTCTCTAGCAGCGGGACCCATTTTCCCTCTTCATATCCTTTCTAGCCGAGCTGTTCTAACACCATATGTCATTATCACGATGCAGAACGCCTCGCAAGTTGCTGTACGCCGTCCCCTTACCCACCTGACCGCTCAAGATACTGACCTCCTATGTAGTTAATGTTCTTCATCCCTCTGTACTTCCAAGTCACCAAGAATGCTACAACTGGAGAGGCAGGGGCCTACATGGTCCCATCAATCGTCGGCAATACAGCCGGAGGTCTTCTTGCAGGCTTTCTCATCAAGCGATATGGCCGCTACAAGCTCCCAACAGTCTTTGCAGCCCTCGGCTCCGCTTTTTGTTTTACTCTCCTGCTCATCTTTTGGCGAGGTCACACCTCTGTTTTGCAGTCACTCTTTGTGTTCCCTGGTGGTTTCGCGACTGGCATTGCGCACTCAACCACCTTTGTTGCGCTCGCAGCTGGCATTGAAGAGCAAGACCTGGCTGTTGCAAGCTCAGGGTTGTATCTCAGCGGCAGTGTTGGAGCTGTAACTGGACTGTGCTCTGCAAGTGCCGCTTTCCAAAGTGCTCTCAGATCAGCCCTGAACAAGCCACTGATTGGGGGCAGTATTGACAATACGCCTGAGGTTAGTTATCTTATTGGGAAAAAATAGTTTTTTTTCCTTTTTTAGAAGATAAATTAATGCTCTTATAGGTCATTCAAAGAGCCATATCTGGCATTTCCTATGTCCAGAGTCTAACAGGCAAGCTGCACAGTTTGGTAGTTGGTGCATATGTATCTAGTTTTCAAGTATCCTTCTTACCATGCATTGGCTTGGCTAGCGCATGCCTGTTGGTTTCATTGACGATGAAGGAGAAGCGCTTAATCTAAAGAAAAAACCATTGCAGTATTTTTCAGTAGCCGAGGCTTCTCGTCCAAGTTCTATTAGACCAGGTGAATATTCTCCGTCCAGTTTGCGAAGAATTGATCGATGCTGGTTCCCCCTATATCCGAATCTTTCGCATTTGCTACGACATAGCCCACTCTCTCAAAGTATAAATAACTTCCCATCCACCGGCGAACAACCAGGCCAGCCAGCGCCTGGTATCCAGATGTGTATCCAAGTAACATAATCCTAACCGTGTTCAAATCACCGGGCACCAAGCTCGGTTCGTCAAAATAGAGTGTGAATTTCAATCTCCGATGCGGCCAGGTTACAGAAGCTCGTAGTGGTGGTGCGTCGAGTGTAATGTTTGGCGTCGTGAGCAGGGGCGCCCTTAGGCGGAGTCTTCGCGATTCTGGACCCATCATCTCTATCATGCCGGTCGAAGACGGGAACACGGAATCGCCGGCATTGTTCGAAATTATGGAATATTCCAAACTGGTGAAGTGAACTGATTTCGCTACCCCCCAGGACCAGGTGGGATAGTGTGTTGATCGATGGCCTGGTGCCCTCTTCGCGCCCGTCCAAAGAAGGCCATGAGCAAGACGAGAAAGGAATATACCACCAAAGTAATTGTCCCCATGACGCTCGGCCAGTTGATTACCAAGGCCCTGAATCGCGGCAAGCCGGTCATCCTCGTAGCTCAACTCCATCGTCACGTATTGCTCGATCAGTTTTGTCCAAGCCAACCACATCCCCATTGGAGAGGACTGACCGAGAATTCCGTCATATTCGGAGATCAAAAGAGGTGTGTATTTCCGTATACGAGCCATGTTGCTCTCTGAAGGCCGTGGCTCGGGATTTGGAAAGAACTGGGAGATTTCTGGCATACTCTGACATCGCCAGACAACAGCTCTTGGAGTGACGTGGAGGATCCTTGGAGAGAGTAGGCGCTCTTGAAGACACCAGGCTCGTTTCGTCACAGAATTTTGATGACAAACGCGACGTAGGAGACTTATGGGCGGGTTTGGCAGGACCCAGTATTGGTTACTTTCGTCGTCATATCCAAATGTGCACGTCTTCGTTTCGTAGCTTCCGGGCCTTAGATTAGGAAACAGTCCTTCCGAACTATCAGAGAATCCAGTAGCTGAAATGAGACAATACCCATTGGCGTAGTAGGAACCCATCCTGGGAGCTTCTAGGTAAAAGTCTTCCAAGTGCTGAATGATGCACAAAGCATCAACCCAGATGTACCGAATCTTCATGACTCTTGTGAGCCTGATAGCATCTTGAATGGTCCGTGGAAGGCTCTCCGTTTCGATTTTCTCCCGGCGTTCGTCATAGTTTTGCAGCGTGGTTTTTGCCGGGTCATTAGACTGGCCCCAGCAGTAACTCAGGGTCAAATATTTTGGTTGTTCGCCGTTTGGGGGAATGTCCTCGTTGGTCACTATAAGGCGAACATTATCCGTTAGGCAAGTCCCAACGTCGATTAATCGTGTGGGCAGGTGATCAAAAATCCTCGGCGTAACAGGCTGGCAGTGTTGATGAAGCCTCTTTCCGGCGTCGCAATGGTCGATCCAGGGCCGGATGGTTTTGCGGACAAGACATTCAAGATGGTGATCTAATTTTTTGCGTCGGAACCCTGTCCAAACTATAAGCATGAGAAGGAGCAGGGTTATATTTGTAGGAAAAGTAAAAATACCTTTGAAGAACGAAAGCCCCTCTAGCTTATCTATCGTCCCTCCTGGCATGGATGACGATTCCAACTCCTTCAACCCTATCATCTTAGGATGACCAACACGGATAAACAAGGACGGATAATAGGCTCCACCCGGGTTAGTTTGTTCCATAGAATGGACTGTTGAGGACCGGGGCTTCAGGCAAGCCCGCAGGCTGCGACAAAGGTAACAGCCCATAGCGGCCGCGTGTTCAAGGGCAGCGAGGCTTGGGTGGTGGTTGAAGTAGACTGCAATAGGCTTGTTGTCGATTTTAAACGAAACCAACATCTTGATTTGTTCCTTGTCGCCTCCAACCTCATCACTGAGGTCCACCTTGCGTTCACGGCGTTTGCGCCGCTTACCTTTACGGCGCTTACGGGAGGCAATCCGTTTGTCTTCATGTCGAACAACAGCACGCAGTTGGTCCACTTGACTCGGTAGTAGGCAACCAAACCCTTGCCCTTTACTGTCATCGTCTCTGTTCCCGCTGGATAATGGATGGATGCGTTCCTGGGATAAGCCTTCGAGCGCAAAGTCGAGATCGTCCAAGGAGTCGCAATCACGCCAACTTGAGTGATATTTCTTGTCTCTCAACTTTCGGTATCTTATCAGCAGTTTCCAAATCTCGACCTTCCGGGGGATGCGAGTGCATCGAGCACATCTTTGCTCAGCCATGTAAGCCGCGTCGTTATCTGGTGCCATCTTGGTATGTTTGCGTTACTCGTCATCTGGTGCTATCTTGGTCTGTTTGCGTTACAGGCCACCTTGAGATTTGAGCAACACATTCAGGCTGAGAGAAGAGGAGAAACACGTGGTCAAGTCAAGAGGCGGGATTGAGGGGCTAGATTACATAACAAACGCGTATGCATGGTTGGTTTCGTGTTAGGATTGCAGAGCAAAATCACCTTGCTTCGAACAGCACTGGAGAAAACATTTGGTCCGCATATCATGGTTTTTCTTATAATCATCATGATGGCTCTAGTCACAAAACGGATTATTAATATGTGCCGGCATTCAATCCCAACCGCAAAACTCCAATAACATCATTACATGCATTTTCTAGGACTATTCACCATTTTCTTATTAAAAGGATAAAAAAAGTCTTCAAGTTATATAGAGTAAAGCTCGAAATCACATTCTGTAGATATAAAACATGCCAGGTTTGTTTCGATCAACGCAGTCGAGGATTGATCGGCAGGAGATGGGAACAATATAGGGAATGACTAGAACCGGATTGAAAGTTACAAAGGGAAAGTTATATGATATTCGACTAAGCCTACTTTTATTTTTTTAAGCGTTGCCTCTGATCCGCATGTATGGAATATGATTCCGAGGATATTGTGCCGCCTGGTTGAACTTGCACTTCCAAAACGTTCGATAAGTGAACGATGTCGTCAGTCCAGATTTCTTGAAGACTTGCTTGGTCATCTTCGAGCAAGGCATATCCATGGAAACGGTACTAGATCGCTGGTAGGTAGCCACCGACTTGACAGCACTATAGCGGCCATTGGTCAAGGAGAAGGCCTCTAGGACCGTCTGCAAGCCTTTGCACGAGGCCACATAGCCTTCAACTGACTTTTCAATCCTGTTGTTGATCAAGATCTGTATGACTATGAGTCGGTTGTAGGTTCCGTCGTTGACGGTTACCTCAGCTGGGACGTTGGACCAGTTAACCTCGAGAAGTTTGTTGGCTAGGGCGAGGGCTTCCTCTGCGTTGTGCTGATATTGGTCAAGGATATCGAAGAGGGGGAATGAGGCTGCTTGGATGTCTGTGGCTAGCGTCGGAAGATCTGTGGCGATGGGCATGAACTTGAAGATGTCGCTAATGGTCTTGAACTGGCCTTGCTGGATGATGTTGACTATTTGACTCGTTGTCAGGACGTTTGTTGGCCACTCGTCCTTGAGCTTGGAAGAGCGACCCAAGAGTCCTGTTAGGGCACTGTTGGTGGTGCTGAGGGGACTTCGAGCGTCCCAGAGGTCATCGACCATTTGGAGGAGGTCGACGGCTGCGCACTATGTGTTAGACACTTTGGGAATCTGATGTGGGGAGGAGTTGTTCGCATACTGTCCTGTAGGAATTTATCGACTACTGGGCCATCGCACTTGTGGAGTGTCTCGCAGATCTGTGTTGCGAGGTCAAAGATCTCAGTATAGACATCTTGCATGGTGAACTGCACGTTGTCGCAGCTTTGGGAATAGGCCAGTATGCTTGTCAACAGTTCGTATATCCTGTCATACCAGTCAACCACAATGCTGGTGATGGGCTGCTTCATCGTTTCGTATGACTTGGCCACGTAGTTCTTGATAGTGTCGCGGATCATATTAACGTTGCAAGATCCAGACTGGCAGGGGACCGTGAGATCGATCAGGTTCTTATACAAGTTCATATCAATCTAATGGGCGTGAGTATACCGATAGAGCACGATAGGCCACAGATTCTCATACCTCTGCAGCTGGGGCAAAAGCCCAACCATCCTTGGACTTCAAGGGTGCGAGGACGGCAGCCTTATTGTCCTTGACAGGGAAACCGGCATTGGCGATGCACTTGAATCAGTCAGAATAACGCATCGAATTGTGTATGAAAGTTAGCTCACCGTCTGCAACTCGCCAGCAGCCTTGATGACATTGCTGTTTTCTGACTTGAGTTCGCCCTTGGACGAGATGGAAGTGAACTTTCCGCTACTTTCCATCTGCTTCACTTTGGGGAAGCACGAGCATAGTGCATTGTTTGAGTTGATAAACTTGTTTCCAATGGTGTTGCCGAGAATACTGCGGATCTGGTTGCAGAGATTGATCTGTTTGGTAAGGACGGTCAAGCTCGAGGGGACATTTTGAACCTTGTCATCATACCCTGAAAGAGTGTCAGCAATATCCCCCCTTAAACTAGCAAAGAGGTGTAGCGTACCGGGGACACACTGGGTCTTGGTGCAAGTTTTGGGCTTCTGCTTGGTACCGCAGTTGTACTTGACCTGCTTCTTGGTCTTGCACTTGTCGTACTGCGTTTGCGTTAGCTAATAGCTGATAGTAGCCGGATATCATCATTGCCGGTAACTTACCACTTTCACCGTCTTGCGTTTAGTGTTCACCTTGACACCCGTGGGCACGGTGATGGAGACTTTGCAGCCAGAAACGCCTTTTACACCGGCGCAGATGTCAGTAATCGAGCTTTGGGCGATAACTACATGTGCGAGCAGCACAAACGGCAGTAGACACAGCAGGGAATACCGCATTTTGCAGTGTCCGTACGTGTGATGCTGACTCCAAGAGCTTCTGGACCTGGGTCGCCTCCTGGTTAAATACCTGGAATGATCTAAAAGAATTAGCCTAGTCAAATCTCCGTTTTTCGACGACCCCGTAAGGCTGGATTCGCCGCAAGGGGAAACGTCAAGCGAATGGCTGGGCCCTAAACATTGATAGCGTCTCTAACTATGTCCGCCGTGTGGTCTAGACCCAGCCAAAACCAGGTCCAAACCCCTTATTGAGCATTCCTTCGAACGCCTCTATAAAATAGCCTGGGATCCGGCCCACGATTTCCATGTCGGAAGAGCCAATTGCTGTGTCACAAACCTCGAGAGGTGGCGTTTTGATTCAGATTGGGTTTCAGGGGCCGGCCAAGGGCAATCCACAATCAGCGGTGCAAGATAGACGCTTCGACATTTTGTTTACGCCAAAGAAGGATGTCCCTCTGATAAGCATGATGAGGTTATGTATAACCATATTTTGGGTAGGGAGTCTAGTTATCCCGCAAACATCTCCTTACTTTGTAACCAAGGGGTGAACAAAGGATGAACTCCATTGTGTCGTCACATATCACAGGCAAGTTCGTCCCTTATTGTTTCTGTCTCCAATGACTAGTCTCTAACAGTCCATTAGCCACGACAGCAAAAGATACAGTTATCAGCACATGGCGGGATCAAACCCGGATACAGTAAAAAGGCATCTTGATGAGGGCTCTGACTCTAGAAACTAACCCTAAAAGCATCATTCCCATGATTCTTTGTGCCATTAGATCTAGTGCGAGATACGTTATAATGGTCTTTTCTAGAACAACCTGTTGGTGGTCAGCCTATACGAGAAGACCAGGGTGGTTGGCTATGGACACCTTGAACGGCATGTTCGCAACTAACCCCGGTTTGTGCAAAGCCTGATGATCTCGTCGGACTAATAGGGCCATTGTTAACCTTTGATCTGTGGGAGAGATTAGGTGCAACGTGACCATCCTCTGGCTTAACCCATCAAGAGTCAAGCCTCAACCAAGGCAACGAGCACCCTGTCAACACGCACACCATATCATCATATCCCAATGCCAACACAGTCGCCTCGGTGCAAGGTAACGCCGGCAAGCCCTCCCAGTCTTGAAGACCAACGAATCTCCAATATGCATGGTGAATCAGACCCGCAGGGAGGCAACCGGTAGGGACGGATGGTACCTATGCTGACGCACACACCCTAGACACCCCACTGGGCAGACTGGTGATGACGCGAGGCAGCATGATTGGTCTTGAGGACGCGGGAATCGCCGTTTGGATGTGCATTGCGTCAGAACAAGGCAGGATGAAAAACGCCCGACATAAATAAATGAGTTCGTGGTTCGCGAGCCGTCAGAAACAGAAATTCACCAAATATGTCTGTGCCCAAAGCTCCCAAGCCAGCAGCTGTCGAGCACATGCAACGAATGGCCGAGTTACGTTGGACAAATGTCAAGCAAACCAGCCTCAGGTTCGCGACCACTCGGTCGCTATAGAATTCGATCTATGGCTTTAGGCACATGGTCTTTGTGGGCTAATAAAAGCCGTTGAAGGAGTTACTCATCGTTTGGGGAGACCCGGGCACGGTCAGAGCCGTTCCGCTCACTGGGCCGTTGGATATCCATAGATTGCCGCACTTTAATTATAACCTTAAAGATGAGTGTGCTGCAAGCTTCACCAAATCGTCAAGCAACTTGCTTCAATGGGTACTTCAATTCATCGTATGCGTACTATTTACTGCAGTGTCTCACCAAGGTGTCCAGTAGAATCACCCACAGGCTTCGGCTTCCAAAGTGCCATCTCCACCATGTCCCATATTCTCTACCATTGGTGAGTTGAACGCCGACGCTGCATAGAAGCACCTCGGTGAATGAGATCTGATCTACAGGGCATAGCACGCAATTTTCTATTGTCCAAACGCCGATTCATATTCTAATTCCACTGGACAACCCGATATTTAAGAATTAAGCCAAGTTTAGGAAAGTGTATGGCCGTTTAGCCTCAGGGAACCTAACTCCACGGCCGTTGAGAAAGCAAGCCACTATGGACCAACAAGGCAATCCACAAAAACGCCCGCCCACCCTACTCACCTTTGCTCTTGTCGGTTCACCTTACTCCTCTTGATTTCATTCATTCATCCCTTTGTCCCTCGTCTCATCAATAATGATGCAAAAAGCCGTTCAAGGCCCTCGCTCGAGGCAACCCCTCTCGAGCTCCGAGTTCCGCAATGACCGTCTAGCCGCTTGGCTACACGACACAGGTTCATCGTGGAATGCCGCTCAATCCTCCGAGACACAAGGGGCACTCCCTGCCCACAGCTTCCCTCCTATTGCGCCTCCTGGCTCGCCGCTGCTCTCGAGTAGCACCACTGCATCTTCTGGCGTTAGCGATTGTTCTCCACAGAGCCGCGTACCGGTGCCCCAGCCCCTTGGCCTCTCAGATCCTGCATCTCTCACCGGGAACACCCGTAGTTCTACGGCGCTTCTTGTGGGCACGGGCACGTGGTTCGCGAACCTATCCTCGCGGGCGAAAAAAAGCCCCGAAGCTTGCTGTCCCGAGCCCCCTCCACAACTCCAACCACAGCGTCGCCTGGATGCCTCATTCCGCGAAATACTCTTCAACAATCCCGATTATGCTGAGCGCCTCATTCATACAGTACAAGGTATATCATCGGAGAATCGCAACATCTTATTCAACCAAAATTTCGATACTATCGCATCTCCCGGTGGTGGTGGTCACATATTTCAACACAATGCCAACTCGAGTCGCGTGGGCACTCCCGCAACCGACAGGCCTCCTCCTTCATCGGTATCATCGAACAAACGAAAAGCCCCGTCGGGTATAAGTCAGCGAGATGTCTGCAAGGTTCCCTGCGACAGCTCTGGGCCCAAGTTTGAAGAGGGGTCCGCCGGTGGTCATCATCAGAACAAGAAATCAAAAACATGCGACTTTCTATACCTATGTCCTTACCGCCAGGCCTACCACTTGATGAGCCCCCAGCACAAGTTCAGATCATGTCAGCCACCAGGGCATATAAAGGACCGAAGCCAATTCAAGTAAGTCAAAGAAGAAACGTCGAAACAACAAACCAAAAGGTCAAATGAGTTCACTAACGCCGGTGATAGGAGGCACCTGAAAGAGGTGCATGTCAGGACCCAAGGGAGCCAGAATTCCAAGGCCAATCATGAGTGTGAGCGCTTGGCTTCAAATCTCAATCTCGACTACGCCATGGACGAAGCCTTGTGGGAGAACAAGGTCGTGGGTATCTTTGACAATGCTCAATCCAAGCGCTTCACTCGCGGAAGCGAGGATTGGCTCCGGAATGAAAGAACTTGCTATGAAGAGGTCTGGAAAATCATCCTTCCCAACCAACCCATACCGACATCACCTTGTAAGTACCTGTGTAACCTCAAAGTCAAACATTATTAGATGGTGTCTAACCGACCGTTTCTAGTCTACGAGGACTCTGTCAATGGACACCCACTGGTTGAGGTAGCTCGCCGTAGGCTTGAACCTGTCTTTAGAGAAAAGGCCAATCGAGCAGTTCAAAGCGGACAAGTTGCCTCTGCGGAGGACTATCGACCTTCACAAGAGGAGGCTATGGACATGATGGCCGTCGCTCTCGCCACACTCCTCAGCACAAGGCCGGAGCTATCACAGCAGGTCAAGGACCTAACTCAGAGCCAGGCTGACTCTGATCACCTGCCCCCATTGACGGAGGATACTCGATCTACGACGCCTGCAACATCAAGCCGTAGCCACGTTCCGGGTGCCATTCAAGGCCCACCAGCATCGGCAATTACAGCACCTCGATTCGCCAAGATTGCTCACCAGACTACTATTACCGACGCAGATGCAGACCAACAAGACCTCGAGGCGTTTCACGGAATGGGAGGAGATGCCCAGCCAGAGTCACCCGAGATGGCTTTCATGGGACAACCATTACACTCCACCGGATCCAATCCACCACAAACGAGAACGACCTCAGGGCCCCAGGTCTATGTCCATTTTGACATTGAACCATGCGCCTTTGAGATCACTCTAAAAGGTCGGGCGGCTTCTGATCACTTCGGTGCCCAAAAATGGGAGATTGCTGTCCCGAAAGGCCTGATCATCGAGAAGTGCGAACAGCGCCAGGTAGAGCTGCCCGCCAACTATGGGCAACCGGCAATGTGTGGAAGCTTTCAAGCCGGGGTTGCCAGCTTAGACCCGCGGGTACAGGGTACTGGGGATGGCTCTTTTGCCTTGGACGGGGGTTGGTCTTCTGAACTGGCGGATATTTCTTCAACCTTTTTCGAGGGAGCTCAGGGCACATGCCCGGATAGTAATAACTAATAGAACGAATGACGAATTAACGGGGGTATAATATCTTTTTTACTTTACCGAGATTGGGATCCAATAGATTAGTTCAGAGTATTAGAATCAAATGAGAGTAGGCATATCGAGATGTGAACAAAGGGCTAAGCCAGACGGTAGGTGCATTCTAAACCTCATAGAGAAGCATGTATGTTGAAAGAGGTTCAAAAGGGCCGTCGTAATGGGTATTCACAATCACCGTAAAGAGAAAGAGGTACGATGACCTCATTGTGGAATCGACTGGTTCGGATAACAGTACGTAATGCTTGGTCTTGGAAGATACTGATTCCAGTAACGCCCTGCTGCGCCATGTAGGGAATTGTGGGTTGACGGGGTCTTATAAACTCTAAACGGAGACATTCCTCGTTACGGCCGGCCATGATCTTCAGGAACAGAAGTACGTAGGCATCCTCCTTCTCCATTCAGACTTACCTATACCCTCCCTTACCTATTCCCAAGAACAGTTAAAATCGTATTGGTCTTGCCACCCGGGCTCGGGTTCGCCGTATAAACCGACAGACCAATAGATATACAAGGTTCACGGTGCAGGGAGATGGGTCACGGTAGTTGACCAAAACAGCAAGGTTTCAGGTTCATCCGATCGACACCAACCTTTTACTCTCTCCTTCCTATTCCCGCACCTTGATGAACCCTTCAGGGGTCTGCGGTAGAACGCCGGGAGCGGAGCCAAGACGGACATGCCGGAGATAAAAAGCAGATCTGCCAAGCGAGGATCGGGTTTGTCTCCTAGTTGAGAGCTAAAGGCTCCACGTGCTATGTTTAACAGCACAGGGATGGTCGAGAGGTGACCTGAGGTGAGAAAGGTGACAGGGGTTTTCAACGCTCGGTTTCAAAAGTGTCTTGAGAGAAACTTTAATGTATGGGCCAACTTGAAGTTTTGGCACCAATCATGTAAGAAACATCCATCGTGGCGTCAAGGATTCGATTTCAGCTGGTCGATAGCCTGACTTGAGAGAAGGCATAAAACTCCAATCGACAAATGGCATGATTGAGAAGGCATTCATAACGACAACCTTCTTCTTCTGGTCAGCATAAGACAAGATAAAAGCGAGAAACGAGGAGAACACGTCAGATAATATCGGATAACCGTCGGCGTCACATTCTTACCTGTCACTTATAAGCTGCTACTCGGTTTCCCCGTACCCACCAAAGATAGTCGCCTATCTTATGCATGGAGGGTTCGCCACAACCGAGGGGGTACGCGGGAATGCCAGCCTCGGTCACACGTTTGGGGTTGAGGTTCGCCGAAGAACATGTGGATATGCGCACGAGCAATCACACGGTGTCGCGGTTGGTCAGTCGATGCTTCAAGCCGATAGCCGATCTGGGCGTGTTACAAGTACCTTGGTGTCTAAAGTGATTAAGAACCAAGCCTCTGCCCAGCATGGCTGCACGCTGTCTAGAGAGTCTGCAAACATGGCGACCGACTCGGTGGAAGACAGATCAGCCACCCTGATTGGGGTTGTTGTGATGCTGTTGTTCATCACGACATTGGTTGTAGTACTCCGCTTGTGGACTCGATATTTCATCCTCAATCAGCTCGGAGCAGACGACTTTCTCGCTCTTGTTTCACTGGTGCGTGATTATTTCTCTAAGCTACTCTGGGCAGAAACTAATATAGATACCCAACAGTTGGTAGTTATTGGCTGCGGGATAGCCATAATTCTAGGTGTGTCTGTCACCTCTCCATTGAAGCAAGTAGCTAATCAGGTTGAACCAGAGACTCGCTATGGCCTCGGAAAGCATGTTTCTCCAGAAATTCTCAAGACTACCCCGCTCTATTTCAAGGTAAGATAGAGTGTTCCACTTCCAATTCTTGACACTGACAGAAACAAAGAACTTTTACGTCGCCGTAGTGCTATACGCAGCTTCCCTCCTCTTCATCAAGTTGACTTTTCTCCTCCACTATTACCGACTACTAGCTATTCAAGGAATGAAAAAGGTCTACCAGGCTGCCATCGTCATCGTTGGCGGCTGGGCTCTGTCTCAGGTTCTTCTGGGCATCTTCGTATGCCGACCGATCCAGGGGTTCTGGGATAAGACGGTGGAGGCGAAATGCATCCCGAATCAGCCGCAATGGTACATCAACGCTGCCGGCAACATCGCGACCGACGTCATGGTGTTTCTACTACCGATACCCGCAATCAGAAGTCTAAGATTGCCTCGAACTCAAAAGTTCATCCTCGCTGGCATCTTCAGTCTGGGCTTCTTGTACGTGCTTCCCCCCTTTTACTCGAGCATCTTTGCTGATTGCACTAGCACAGTCATTCTCTCCGCCATCCGGATAGAATACCTACAAGACTTCGAAGACTTTAGTTGGAAACACGTCGAGTCTAACTTGTGGTCAATGGCTGAGCTCACATCAGCCCTGATCTGTGCCTGTCTCCCAACACTACGGCCCTTTGTCGTCCGCTACTTCCCAGCCCTAGCCTCCAAGTTTACGCGCTCTAGTGGAGGTTATAGGGGAGGTCATGGAAGTAGGATTCATTCTACGCCAGGCAAATCATCCAAGTCTGCGAGCCGCGACGCGAATCAGCTGTTCCACGACAACAATGCCACTTTTGAAATGCAGCGCCAGTATAGCAGCGACGGAATTGGTTATAGTAGACACAGGTCAGATGAAGACCTGGTGGCTATGTGGCCGGCTGATGTTATCAATGCCGCTGCTGTTGAGCCGGGTTCCGTCCGAAATGTGCCTATTCGAGGCATCAAAGTCCAGACTGACACTTTCCAAACCGTTGTAAAGAAGGATCAGGAGGGGAAGATCTGAAAGTTCTAGTAGCAGATATCACAATGCAAAATCTCTGTGAAAATTGACCCCAATGCATCATGACATTAGTTTCCCGTCGGAATCTTACGTCTGTTCTGGCGCCGAAGTCGCCAAAGCGGCCTCTAAGGGCACAGAGTTCTGTTGACGTACGTTACCAAAAACAATGAATACGATCAGTACTGAGTCAGTGTTGGACTTCCAATCTGAGCTAGTTGCAGTCGGTCCGACACCACGAATACAGTGGTGAGCAATTCACATTCCCATCAACACCAAGACGAGTTAGAATATTCGGATCTTTGCTTCGCACATGTGCTTGACCATAAGAACCCACTCGCATGACGAACCAAGAGACTAGCTGATGCCATTTCTAATCACCTGCATAAACCTAGACCTATATCTGAGCACCCACCTTCCTATTCGCACCCTGACAAAGTTAAAGTTTGCCCAGAAGCAAGGGCCCACGCCATTTTATATGCTAGGATGGCAAGGAAAGCGGGATACCGAGAATCCGTATACAGTTAGTTGTACAGCATGATTCCACCGTTGTGAACGGACAGCCCGGCCTTGTCTCACTCAAACTGAGACATCTTCATAAAGGCCAAGGTGTCTTCTTGTCTGGGGGGAATAGTTACTCTTGCACGGACACACACGCCAAACATACATACTCTCTCCCCCTTGCCTATCGACTGCGGATATTCTTCACCATGAGACTCCAACCTCTCGTCTTGTCTCAACTGCTCGGCATGGCAGCCGCAGCCTTGAGGTACGACCCCGAATACCTCGCAGCCGTCTCGGCCCTTCCCCCAACGGAACGGCCCGACACGTTCAAGGACGTGTTTGAGTTGCGCAACTTTACCGAGGCTGCTTTGTACAACATCAATCGCATCCTGCCGGCCCCCAAGGGCATTACCGAGACCAAGATTGAGTACAAAAGCCTCGATAACACCACCGTCAACCTCTATCGCTTCACCAGCAAGGAAATCACAGACGCTTCCAAGCCGGGACCTGCTGTCGTCTACGCCCACGGCGGCGGCGGCGTATCCTGCAGCGTGGAGACCTACGCTCCCCAGATTGCCCGTTACGTCGCCGAGACGGGCATCACCTTCTTCGCGATCGACTACCGTCTCGCCCCGGAACACCCAGCCCCGGCTGCCGTCGACGATGTATTCTGTGGCTTGAAGTATATCTCAAGCCACGCGGCCGAACTAAACATTGATCCTAAACGGATTGCCGTTATGGGTGACTCTGCTGGTGGTGGGCTTGCAGCTGGCGCAGCGCTAATGGCACGCGACAAGAATCTCGACCCGCCTCTAGCCAAGCAGATTCTCGTTTATCCCATGCTTGACGATCGAACCAAGTTGCCCAATGGATCACCTCTTGAACCGTTCCTTATCTGGAAGAGTGGTGACAACAAACAGGCTTGGGCTGCCATTCTGGGTGACGAGGCTGGGAAAGAAAATGCCGATGTCTCCGTCTATGCAGCTCCCGGCCGCGCTAAGGATCTGTTAGATCTGCCATCCACATACGTCGAAGTCGGAGGCTTAGATCTTTTCCGCGCCGAAGATCTCTCTTATGCTAGCCGCATTGCTGCTGAGGAGGTTGAAGTTGAGCTTCACTTGTGGCCTGGCCTGCCACATGTGTATGAAGTAGCGAGCGAAGCAACTATCGTCAAGAAGGCTCTTGAAGCGAGGGTGAGGGCTTTGAAGACCTTTTAGAGCTTGGTGGAAGGGTGTCGATCTTCTGGCTCAGTTATCCCATCGAGGGCTGGGCTTCAACTATAAGAAAGAACACATTTGTGGAAGGGTATCATATCTGGCTTGGCCCTTGTAATTCACGTAATGATAATTAGTATAGATGTGATCTATACAGAATAGCTTTACTCCCTCGTAAAACATGTTATATAGCTTACAAAGCGAGCGTGACCAACATCGCCTCCTTTTCCTCCTATGCCAGCATGGGTCCTACAGCGGAGCGTATATTCATTGTCTAACCCAATCAGAAAACACCACACTGTTATTCATCCTCTCACAACATTTTTTTCAAATATTCGCTCTAAAACCGAACGTAGCCTCTCCCCAATCCGACAGCACAGCTTCCATTCCCACCCAGCATTCTCAGGCCAGCGAGGGTTAAAAGAGTCCAACCACATCCTATGTAGCACCGTGTTCATTAGTTTGCTGACGATCAAAACCACAAAAGAGTGCAGCCATGAGTGCCCCAGCAGCCGAAAAATCAGATAGGTCATGTCCATCGAAGAGAGAGAACCAGCCGACTGTATCCTGTCGATAATGAAGAGAATTTGAGGCAAAGCGACTGGAATGAAGGGGCTGAGAATACCGAAGGACTCGAAGATAAATGTCAAGGTGGCTGCTTTTCCAAGTGGCGACAGGTTCGACCAACCCAGACGGACCTCGATGATGATGCGCACAATTACCGTCGGGAACCAAAAGACCTTCAATAACATCATCAGAAGCACCGCTAGAAGTCTTGCTGTGTTTGTAAGGTCACTTAAAAGAGGTCTTCTGGTAGGACCCTCCATCAAAGGCCCTGGTTCTGGATCTAGTTAGCCGGTTTGTGGTGTGAAGACAGACAAGTTACTAACCGCAGCGCAAGGTGAGTGTGAATGTGGCTCCAAAGTTAACACAAGAGACAGTGGGATAGATTGCCAAATCTTCGGAAGAAGCTTTTTCCCAAACCAAGGGGCAATCATAACGCCCAACTATCTCACGCGATTCTTCTCCAATATCCGATAGCCGCAAGAGACAGCCGCCACCTCCAAAACGATCTTTGATGTCGAGCATGATGGCTTCCTTGTGAGAGTCACCTCGTTGCCACGCATCCACCTCTGGCCTATGCAAGCGAACTAGATATGGGGCCATCTGACCTGAGCGGTACATGTGGATGTATGCCACGAAATAGAGGGTAGGTATCTCTGTTTTCGTTGCTCTCGAGCAAAAATACCATAAACTCGGTCGAGTTCTGTACCGAAAGTTTCAAGTCTCCAGATGCCGTCCAGCATAAGCCAGTCAGTAGATGTCCGTTGGAGAAGTCTATCAACGGACGTTTGGGACCATCCTCATGCGAAGATCTCAGTCTTGTCCTGCTCGGCTGGCTAGGAACCCAGCGGTCCAGAGAGTTTTCGCCAGCAAGTGTTCGAGGCCCAGTGTTGAAGAGTAAATCAACCAGAAGTGCGTCGGTTCCCTTGAGCAACGCCTTCATCCTATCCTCGGGGTGGTGCTGTAGGAGTTTCCAGACGTTCATGTCAAGGAGGTTGGAGAAGATGGCGGGTAAGTCTTCCTTCATTGTTGTGTTTCTATACGCCAGTTGATTCCAGACTCGAGAAAACACTTCAATTTGGCTGGCAGGAGTGGCTTGTCCGAAGAACATGGTGTCGTTATGGGTGTTGGTGGCATTTCCCAAGATTTCCTGGAACCTGTATCTTAGGTCCATAAGGATAGGATCGTCTCTTCTCTCTTGATCAGACTTTTTCATTGTATTCAGAGCTTTGAATAATGGTCCCATATACGGCCAGAAGAACGTCCCTGGCAGCAGGCGATGGACAACTGAATTGAGTAACCGGTCTGTAAAGAAGGGTGTTATTGGACCGACGGCGGACAAAAAGGCGATCCTCCCTGCTAGGGCCCCTTCCTGTAGTGTCCAGCATCTCCGCATCCAGGCACAGCTTACAAGGCGGGCCAACGACTCGATGCGAGCAACCTGATCGAGCCCCGCAGAGCCGACTTGCCGCAGCTCCGAATCCAGCACCAGTATCTGAGATGCCGCTGCATAGATCTGCCCCATTTGGTTGATGGCTAATTGCTTGAGTGTATCCACATCTGCTTTGGTGTCTGGAGGGTCTCCAGGGGGAAAGACAGGGATACACAAGGTGTCCAGCCAGAACTGAGTGAGAGGGGCCTTCCTGAACAAAGAGCTCCATCTGAGTCGTCTTGAAGAGGCAGGATCCGGCTCGACGCGCACGGCATCGATCCAATACCCTTCCGGGGAGTCATCGTCGTGAGAAATCCGTGACAGAGAGTCGGTGATGATCTCAGCTTGGCATTGTGGTATGGCGTTTGCCGTGGGATTACAAGGCTATCTGACCAAACGTGCGAGATGGCAACATACGCACTGCTTGCTGTTGCGGCAGACACGTTTAGGGTCGCTTCCCCCCGGGAGTTTCTCTTGACGGAGACCAAAGGGATATCGCCTTGCCTAATAATTTCCTTGACCTTGGTCACATCGACCAAGAGTAAGCTGCACGTGCAACCATCTTGAACGTGTCGTTGTCGATAGGTGGCGTCGAGTTGAACGTTATTTGCCACGCAAGAATCCTCAGTGCAATTGTCATGGGAAAGTGACGACGACCGCTGGAGGCGAGCTAAGAAACACGCCGAGATTGGGTCGCACGAAACCGTGACCCACGCAACTTGCTGAGGACACCACCCAAGACCCTTCATGTGCTTCTTCAAGAAGGTGGAAGACCACTTGAATTTGTGCCGAGTGTCCCGTGAAGGCCCGAAAGCAACATTCAGGAGAGCCTTGGCCAGCACAAGAACCCCCAACCCGGTCTCTCCAGCCGGTGAGCTATCGAGTCTTCGCAGTGCGTCCATGCGGTGGATGACTGCTGCAGCGTGCATGCAATCCTGGAAGAAGTTGCGTTTGTCTCTGTAGTCTCCCATATCAATGACAGATGTGAGATTCTTCAAGCTCAGAAATCGATCCTTCTGAGAGGGCTTGATAAAGTCGTCCACTCGAAATCCGTCCTTGAGGCATCTTGACAGCAGCCCAAAAAAGAGCCATGACTGAAGGATGGATGCCGTCTTCTCCGGGCTTGTCGTGTCATCCTTGTTGAGGGTGAGCCCTAGCCTCTCTCCAAAGGTGGAAAAGTCGGCGCCGTCGAGGGGAACGATCGGTTCGGCGAGAGGAACCAGGATCTCCGGGAGAGCGTCACGGGCCTCTGGGATTATGTCCATTGCAACTATTTGTTACAATTCTGTCAGAATGAAGTTTTGTATTATCAATTACTGCTCAATTTGCCATGTAATATGCCAAGTATGCAGGCGGTGAACAGTGGCAGAGCCTGATCTCAACTTGTGTTCTCCTTCTCTGCCAAGCAAGGCTGCGTGAGGTTTGGCTGAGTATCACGGTCTCAATTGGTTCAGCACGGGGCTCATTATGTCAAGGCCGCTGTACCAGTGACCAAAAGAGAACGCTCTCTTAAGAGCCTTACTGGTAAAGGTACCTGATACCTTGACATACTACAGTCTCGGGGTTGAGCTGAAAATTATTCGGCGGTTAACTCAGCGCAGTTCTAATCATCGGCTGCTCCTTTTCCGAGACATTATCTTTCTCAGTCTCAAAGTCGACGGCTTCATCTTTCGCAACATCTTGACAATTGACCGAAGGATCCTTCTTCGGCGTTTGATAACCGGTGGTGGATCAGGGCCCTTGATCAAAGCCACCCCAGGAGCTGGATCATCCATAGGATCAAACAACTCGGGCCAGTAGGGGAGAGAAGTGTCGACAGGAAGGTACTCATAGTTCAGAGGGAACGAAAGTTGCCTGCAATGTCGTGTCAAAGAAAGGAAATCGGAGACCAAGAACTGAGATTTCATACCTGACGATACTTGTATATATAAGACCACTGAGGCCTCCTCTGCCAAAGTTAGGAGAAAGGCGAGGATGGAAGAAGTCTCCAGTCCCTCTTTTCCAAACTCTGTGATGTGGCCGTGCCGTGATACCTTCAACTAGTCCGTCTTCGGGTCCGATGTCGTTGCTTAGGGGAGTGCTGATGACAAACTCATTAACGCCAGCAAAGCAAGACAAAGCTTGTCTCAGCTCATCAATGCCAAGGTCCGTAATCTTGGTAAAGTCCGGCCAAGAGCCCCGTTCATTAGGCCCCTTTAGAACCTTTGTTGAGCGTGCCGTCACCCAAATCTTGATGCTCTGAAGATTCTGAAAGAGACTGAGTCGTAACCAATGAAAGTCGTATACATCATGTGGACGCTCTGGTTGGTGGGTTCGTATTGGTGAAGAGCAGGTGATTAGGCAGGGAAAGAATGGAGTCATTGACAATTCCAAGTGTTTGCAATATTTTGGAAATGCAGGCGGTTGAAGGTCGACTGTGGGCCATGTCTTCATCCGAGCATCTTGATCGCAGAAGCCGATGAATGATTGCCAGCTGTGCAGGTCGGTGAATACAAAGGTGATGGACTCGTAGATGGACTTGAGACACTCTTCAGATCTGCCTTGAGAGTCAGTTACTGGCCTGTTTCCGACTGGGTACAATCAAACATACATGAGTTTGCAGGCGATGAGCATGGGGATATACGGGGTTTTGGCCATCTTATTGACGAGAGGGCGCTGAGTGTCCTTCCAACAATGATATCTTCCAGTAGAAGCGCCCTGTATGACATTCTGTCCGTAAACCCTTTCACAGAGCTCACCACATGCCCAATGATTAAGCCACGGTGAGATAAGCCGCATTTCGTAGTGCTTGCTGCATATGGGTTCTCCAAATGGGATATTCTGCTGAATTCGCAAGAGCTCGAGGTCATCTTGCAGATTATCTATGACATCGAAATCTGTGGTGCATTGCCATCGACAGTAGTGCCAGTTGGTTGGGTTGGCCGGGTGGCCATGCCAAAAGATGTGTTGCCTGAGACCGTACGGGCGCCAGATTTCGAGATAAATGGCATCTCGAAGCTCACGTGGAAGACGCGTGATCAATAGGCACTGTTGTTGAGGGTCGAATGGCATGTTCATAGCTTGGCTGTGAGTCACAGCCGAAGAGGGAGTAAACAGTCTTGTCGTGTCAATGTAACGGCCGTCGAGGATGGAGACGACGTGTGCTCGAACTGGAGTGGCCTGAGTGGCTAGGCCAGGAATGGAGCTGAGACAAAGGAATGATGCAGACGTCAAAAATGAAGAATCATGAGAGGTGGCTTTAGCGGTGAATGCAAGAGGTTGGGTCAATTATCCTTGTCCCCGATCTGAAACATGCCAGGGCAACCTCAGAATATCATGACGTTTCATATCCTCATATCTACAGGCTGCAAAATTGTTCCTTTAGCCATGAAAAGAGCGTCCATGTTCCCAAGTGTCCTAAATTCATGGCGGCGCCATAATAAGCCAGCTTCCATCCCAATCCGCAAACTCCTTCTCAATCACCTCAGCCGTGCTCTCCCATGGGACACTGAAAGCACCAGAGTTGAACTTGGGCGAGTAAATAATTACCCCAGCCTCGAGAAGAAGTTGGGCTCGCAAGTCCTTGAGAGCACTCTCAGTCTGCGCCAAGATCCTCGCCACGTTGTCCCTCCCAGGCTTTCCGGTCGCCGCACTCGGTCTTCCATAACCATAGCTCGTGAAAAGACAGATTATATGCACGCTAGGGGCGCCTGCGGCCACGTCGGATGGCTGAGGAGGGATGATGAGGCAGCGACCGGCGAGGCTTCTGGGCGGCCATCGCTCTGATGGGTTGGCTTTGGCGCTGTTGCAGAATCTCTTGTACGCCCTGTATGCGGCGGGGAATACAGTGGCGAGCTCAGCTGCGATGCCGGCTCCCCATTGAGCGAGGCAGTTGGTGGCGTGGAGGAGGTAGGTATCAGAGGGGATGGAGCGGATTGAATTGAGCGGTGTGTGCTCGAGAGCAAAGGCGGGAGTTGCCATCTTGGGATGAGTTGTGCTTGTCGCTCCGTTTAGTATTCCTCGTCGTGAAGAGGGAATTTTATTCAAGTTCAGTGCGTGATGATGTGAATGGGAGAAGAGGAAGAAGAGGAGATATAGGCCAAGGCTTTTTATCCATCATAATTGCTTCGTTTGATAAGTAATGAGTCACCGGCGAGATCAAATAGTGGCGCGGAATTGCTTGCACCCGATTTCAGCTGAAATCAGCCCTGCTCATACAAGGCATAATTGGATGTTTTCTCTTGAAAAAAGAAAGCAAATTTGATCAGGGAGGCAGACGGAAGAAGACCTGAGAGCCAAGAGAGAGGATTGTGTGCCTAGTGCCAAGTTGGACAAGCACCTGGGAGATTGGGCAAATATAACACTGAATCTCTCTAAAATCCAACATGCTTATCATATACGTTATAGGTAGACAAATAAACTCAAGGATTAGGGATCAGTCGACTAGGAAGGAAGACAGACGCTGTCTTGCTTCTCCAGCGTCCCATTCAACCAAGATCCGTTCCTTGGATTCCTTCATTTTCGTTTGTACCAGCCTCTCTATCGCCGTTCGTTCTTGTTCACTAAAGAGGTGCACCCGAGTCTTCCACAGTTCTTCCATGGGGGTATCCTTCCTCCGCTCACCGAAAAACTTTTCGTCTAGGTACTTCCAGTAGATAGAATCAAAGGACCAGCTCTTTCGAGCGGCATAGTTCAGCCAAAAGCGACCCGTTGTCCAGCTCTCTCGCATATACGCCGAAAGTAGCAAAGAACCAGGGTTCATGTCTTGTTCCGTCTCTTCCATTGCTAGAATCCAGGTATCTAGCCGACTTTCGTAAATGCTTGCCCAGTCCTCGATACCATTATCCCACATCTCAGGCATATCAAGTAGTAACCACCAAGGTGAGTCCAGGACAAACTGCGTTGGCCCAATATAGGCGAATTCCCAGTCGATGGCACCAAGAACCTCGTCATTCTCATCAATGAGAACATTGGCCGGCCTGAAATCATCAGACCAGAGGCGAAAGGAGCCCGAACAGTCCGGTTGCGGCAACTTTGCTTCAGCATACTTGGAGGAGGCAGACCAGTTATCTTCAGAAAACCCAAAGCTCGATAATCGCCCTTGCTTAGCCAATCTGCGGAATAGCTGACGAGCAACGTATTTAGTCCTGCAATCATCCTCTGAAGATACCATATCGTTATGTTGGAAGAGAAGAGTTGCGATTTGCATTTCGGCCAATACAACATACCACTCGTCGGCGGTCTTATAAGTGGTACCTTCAGACGGGAATACAGATTTTGGGATATTCGAAAGCTGAACCATGTTGTTCATGTTGAGGGTGATTGGTCGTCCCAGTACATCGTAGGACTCCGGGGTTGTCTCGACAAGAGCTCCGATGCGCGAGAATGTTGGTTGTGCTAGCTGCAGCATACAGCGTGCCATCTTGACGTACAGGCTCTTGAGCTTGATTTCAGAAATATCGGGACGCAGGATGGGCGCGTCGTTAGGATCCTCGCGAGGAGCCTCCAAGGCTTGGCCCATCCCTCGTCGGGATCCCAAGTCTTCGATAATCATGCATGGCCCGACATCGGCATCAACACCATAGTGGGAAACTTTGGGTGTAGGTAGTTGAGTATGACGCCTTATGAACGCTGCCGTCGCAGCTTCTGCAAGGGTTTTTTCTGCAGGGAATACGGCCTGGTTGGGACAGGGCAGGCGAACGAGAACGTTGCTAGAAAGACTTTCAATCTGAAAGGGATACAGGACGTTGAAGCCGCCGATGATTAGCGGAGTGACCAAGGTTTCGTTCTTTCCGAAGACTTTCTCGACAAGAGCTTCAATCTTGCGGCACGTGGATGACAATCGGACGTGCTTCATCGCCTTCTCCCACAGTTCATCGCTTCGGTCCCAGGCAAGGTTGTCAGAATCCTGTCGGGCCGCCATGTTGGATGGGTTGGAATGTACTATCAAATCCCCAAAGACAAAACGGGCAAGGAAAAACTAGGGAAAATGCAAGTAGGTTGAGTGCGGGAGAGATGATAAAGGTAAAGGGGACATGAGCGACGATCGATTATATGTGGTCCTAGGTTTAGTTTTAATCCCTCCACAGAGCACATCATCCCCGGTAACAGTAAGCGGGGTCGGGGTTGGCGAAGCGAGCTGGACATGTTCCTAAATCAAGGCGTGGTCAGGAGCTTTTAGTAGTAGGCACCGATCCAGGCTAAATATAGAAAGAATGTTCGCTGGCAGAGGCAAGAGAGGCGTAACACGCGAAAACAAGAACTAGAAATAGCAAAACCCTAACCTGGTCTTGAGGTCTTGTTGGTGTTGGCCCAAACCCCGAATCCTTGTTGGTCCAAACCACGAGACCTTGTTGGGCAAAACCTTCAACTCTGTTGGTCTAGTCCTGAGGTCTTAATTCGTTTAAACCTTGAAGTATTTGTTGGTCAAACCCCTGAACTATGTTATTCTTAGGACATCGTCGTGCTCGGCTCTTGCTATTCCCTGTGACTGTCTCTCCTCCCAATCAAGATGCAGGACCGTTGAAGTTGGATGAATAGCCCGGTACCCCCGCATGACCAGTTGGGCCCATGGACTGTGGTTCTTTTGCCCGGTTGGTAGGCAGTAGTGAGCGGGTTGTAGCTAGTACCATGCGCCTGTTCGCCAACGTGATTTCTCTCAAAGATTTGCAGGGAAAAAGTATAAAGGCACCGGATGTGTCTAGTTCGATCCAGAAATCCCACCAAGCCTCTCGACGA
Organism: Fusarium sp. NRRL 66088; assembly: GCA_013186415.1. Taxonomy (NCBI): domain Eukaryota; kingdom Fungi; phylum Ascomycota; class Sordariomycetes; order Hypocreales; family Nectriaceae; genus Fusarium; species Fusarium sp. NRRL 66088. The sequence continues at coordinate 92,850 of JABCKD010000205.1, forward strand.
GCTGGACGTTGCCTGTCTTGGTAGCCCACGCCAGCGGCCTGCGATCTAAGCTGTTACTTGGGAACTTTGAGCACAGGAAATTGACAAGAGACGAACGACGGCAGGCCTTATCACCAACATGTATGCTTGTACCCGGCGCAAGTGCGGTCAAGTCTCATAATGGACATATTTGCATCACATCGGAATGACGACTATCCTTCATAAACCTCCTTTTATTTTGACATGCGTTTAGGAACATTTTCCGTCATAAACCTATCATGCCCGACCCATAGCGCGCTCGACTTCAGCTAGAGCAGCGAGGACCTTCTCATCCATCTGTCTACGCCCAACAAGCTGCAGGCTGACAGGAGCGTCGGCAAACTTCTCAGGGCTATACATCTCGTACACGAAGCGGTCCTCATCATTCTTGGGGACATAACTCGTATCCTTAGGATCCTTCGCCGGGTCGACGGTAGTAACCGGGAAGATAACGCCTGGATAGTCCAGCAAGTTCCAGTTTGCAGTGTATCCCCAGTATCGCGACTGCTCATGTGGCGTGGCGGCGCCGAACGAGGGAGGACATAGGATAACGTCGACCTCCTGGCCGTCGTCTTCCGCGGTCTGGTTCCACGCGTGTGCGTAAGCCTCTCGGTACTTCTCCCGCTCCACGCAGCGCTGCGATCACGATTAGCCATGAGACAGGACGGTCTTTCAGCAGGGGATCAAACTCACATCCCAAAGCTCCTGTTGCGTGAGGTTCTTGACGCTTGGCTGCTCGTCAATGATGAACTTGGTCAGTGGCAATTCCGGTTCGCCAGTCTCCTCGAGGATCTTCCTGACGTGCTCGCCACCGTCAGGCCAGTAGAGCGAGGCAAGAATCTCCCAGCCCTTTGCATGATTTAGAGGTTCGCAGTTCCAGTCCACGATAGTCATTCCAGCCTTTCGGCATGCCTCTGAGACCTCCTTTAAGGCGCGGGTCATTGGTGGATGCGGTTGGACAACACCATCCCACCATTGCACAGCAATTTTAAGAGGCCTGGTGAATTGATAAGGAGTCCACTCTTTGACCGTGAGGGATGGGTCGATGCGCCAGGGCTGTGCTGAAAGAGCCACCTTCATGAAAAGGTCGAGAGCTTCCCGGTCCACGGTCATGGGTCCGGGTGTCGACATGATGGCCTCCTTTCCGGCCATATGGCTCCTCTGGCCCAGGACGGAGATGCGTTTGTTGGTTGGCCTACGCCCCGTCAGTACAGATATACGGCCTACAGGCTGAGAGCGAAAGCGCTGTTCATAGCTTACTTGAAACCGTAGACACCCACGTGGGCTGCCGGGCAGCGGATGCTACCACCGATGTCACCGCCAACGCCCTGAACACATCAGATCAAAGGTCTTGTGCAGAATATGGGAGACTCACCAGAACACTTGCCCGCATGCCCAGCAGAGCCGCCTCGCCTCCAGTGCTTCCGCCCGGAGTCAGGTCTCTGTTGTACGGGTTCACCGTGCGCCCATAGACGTTGCTCTCTGTTTCAAGATGCATGATGGTTTGAGGCTGCGTGGATCGAGCGAAGAATACGCAGCCTTCCTTCCAGAGGATGTCGTAAAGCAGGTTTGAGCCATGTTTCTTGCCGACCCAGCCAACGAAGGATGCCGTCGTCTCCACGTTTGACCCTACGAGGCCGTGGTGTTCCTTGGTTGAAATGGGGAGACCGAAGAGAGCACCTTGCGGCTCTGGCAGGGAATCGAGGTACCTTGCTCGATCGATCGCCTGGTCCCATACGAGATCTGCAATGCAGTTTGTCTAAGAGCGCAAGATATTAGCAAAGTGTGCTTACTACTTGCGGATGATTGGGACTAAATGATACTCACAGCAGCATGGGCTAGTGCAGCACGACGCAGAAACGCTCGAGTGACTTCCTCTACTGATATCTTCCTCTCCCGCAGAGCAGCCAGTAATTGAATTACGGAATAGTTCTCGGTAATCTCAAGCTCTCTCGCTGTAAGGACCAGCTTCGGGAGCCCGAGAGAGTTGCGCGGCAGGTTTTCTGGAACACCCTTGAGCGGGGGCTCAACTTTAGCAAGACCGGCATCACGAGCCGCCCTGGCATGGGAGACCTTGACTTCCCAAGATTCGGTTTGTTTAGCCATATCAGCGGCAGTGGCTTGAGAACAGAGGATGGTGGCAAGTTGGAGATAGTAAGCTGGATGGTCGGTGATGGTGATGGGCAAGCCTTGAGGCGAAGTTGGATGTGAGCCCGCGCGTTGTTGGGAGTTAAATGCCTCCTCGGCGTAGGAAACGTGAACTGGAAGCCCCTCGGCCCGTCGAGTGAGGAGGACTAGCCATGGGAGTACACGCTTTGCCGGCCGGCTTAGAAAGGGTGCACTTTACAATCTCTCCGATAACCGATTACACAACCTCGGTCTTTACCTCTGATGATTTAACTGTCTCAAGTCCCCTCTTCTGGCTAGCGGTATCGCTGCGTATGTGGTGGCTATCTACAATCTTTAAGTTATGCACAAAGCATTCACGCCAAACACGCCTCCTTCTAGCCCCTGGAAGACCCCGGGCATGACGCATGACTCGCAGTGGAGCTCCGGCCCCGAATGACATAGAGGGGTAATGCATATGCATGCATTTGACTGGTTGGAGGTACCCCATCCATCTCCACCTTCAAGTTGGGGTATCAGTAAAATCGGAGTCGTGGAAAGACGCCAGAAACGCTGAGAGATGCGAATGACATCTTGCGCCAGATGAATGGCAATAATGACCGTTGGACACACCATTCAATGGGCGCCCTCTGTACATTGAACCCTTTGTACATTGCACCCTTTCCCCCACGCACCCTACGGGCTGGGGCGTTCCCTAGCTTGTTGCGCCCTGTGGCGACCTTTTACGCCCTTGGCTATCTACGGTGCGGGGAACTACAGTATGGCAACGTTGATGGATGCCGAAGCTACCAAGTCATAATCCTCACTCAATATGACTCAAGCACGAGTTCTATCTGCTCATCAGCAACAGTGCCTTAAGGTCTTACCAGCTACTCACCACACCACATTCAGGAGATCCATCGTTTCTTGTCCTCAAAACGAACATGGCTACCACAGATCCAGCGAATGGAACAGCTCGCAGCGGGAGCGGTTCCTCCTCAGAGAGCCCACTCGATGCATCCAAGCTCCTGATAACCAAGACCGACAAGCTGAATCCGATACCTGCACCTGGTTCGGCCGAACTCTGGGCTCAGAATGCCTGCTGCGACCACATGATCATAGCCCGATGGAGTGCTGGCCAAGGCTGGGAAGCCCCCGAGCTGAAGCCTTTTGGAGATATTCTCATCTCACCGGCCGCATCCTGCCTCCACTATGCCACGCAGTGCTTCGAGGGCATGAAGGTGTACCGCGGCTTCGATGGCAAGCTGAGGCTGTTCAGACCCGAGCGCAATGCGAGGCGGCTCGCCATGAGCTCGACGCGAGTGTCGCTCCCTGATATTGACCAGGAGGAGCTGGTCAAGTTGATCAAGGCCTTGGTACGATTAGATTGCCCAAGTAAGATCTCCATCACCTGCGTGTTGTATCGGATTTCCTCGCATACTGACCAATTTCTCCCCAGGATGGCTCCCCAAGGACAAGCCTGGAAACTTTCTCTACCTTCGCCCGGCAGTCATCGGCAACGGTCGCCAAATCGGAGTCCAGATCCCAAGCGAGGCCACCATCATCATCCTCATGGTAGCATGGCCCGACTTCTCCTCTGAAACTCCTCCCGGCGCGCCACCAAAGCAGCCCGGGCTGCGTCTCCTCGCCTCAGAAAACGGAGTAGCTCGGGCGTGGCCAGGGGGCTTTGGTTATGCCAAGATCGGTGCCAACTATGGCCCGGGTTTCCTCTCGCTGGGAGAGTGCCGCAAGAGGGGCTATGACCAGATCTTGTGGGTTCTTGGGGAGAAGTGTGAGGTCACTGAGGCCGGCTCCAGCAACTTCTTCGTCGTCATCAAGAATGCCCTGACTGGACGGCCAGAGCTGATCACGCCACCCCTAACTGACAAGATCATCCTCGAAGGCATTACTAGGCAGTCTGTCCTGGATCTGGCTCGATCGAGGCTATCGGATCAACTTGATGTCGTGGAAGCAAAATTCACCATGTATGACCTGCAGGTGGCATGGAAGGAAGGACGCATTCTCGAGGCATTCGTATCGGGAACCGCAGTAAGTGCCACCTAATAGCAATAAGCCTTGGATGAGTACTAACATCACAGTTCTTCATCTCGCCCGTATCCCTTATTTCGTTCGAAGGACAAGACTGGGATATCCCATTGAATGGAACAATCCCGAATGGTGGGTTCGCTGAGTCGATCAAAGGATGGCTGAGGGACATCATGTTTGGAAACGAGGATCACGAATGGGGCATTGTTGTTGATGAAGAGTAAAAACCCAATGAGAGCCCGTATATATAACAGCTTTCACTTTGCCCTTGAGTTTAGATAGTAGGCATGAGATGGCGCAAAAAAGATACAGTAGCCACAGCTCTGAAGCTATACATGACACATGCCGAAGTCAAATAGTCTGCTGCCGTGAGTTGACTTTATGAATGGTCCCAGTTTCTGGCCTCACTTCTTTCAACGAAGCTTACCTGCATGACACTAAGTAATACAAAAGACGCCTCCCAGAAAACTTGGTCGAAGCAACGTAAAGTAGGTCAGCTTTCTTATGAACCAATATTCAAATTGCAGCCATGTTCCTATCAGAATGAGCCGACTCTCCAAGTCCTGTGCCAAACGATCAACCAGCCATTCCCCCACAACCCCATACTGCCACGTGATGGATAACGTTAGGGGACCATCCTGAAGACCAACACGATTAATGCCCAGGGCAGGGCCAACAACCATGTCACTCTGTGTCATGAAAAACTTCTCGAGGGCCAATGGGCTGTTGATGGCCCCCCTCCACAGGGTCTCTGCGACACCGAGGTTGGACAACTCATAGGTATATTGTCTGGGTTGGCCAATTTGACTACGACAATGAACTAGTAAATCTCCAACCTGAACAAGTGAGGCGATCGG